>JAGKRY010000020.1:0-178683 GCA_020002325.1 Chrysosphaeria jannelii | reverse complement strand
CCGACTTCTTGCGAGATGTTGAAAGCAGATGGGATGGCAGTGAGCTCGTCGTTGGCAATGTCAGACAGATCGGCAGGCGGGGACGGGAAGAACTGCCTGGCTAGGATATCTGCTTTCCCCGCGAAGGTACTTGCCGGCAGCTTTGTGACTTCGCAAGCGTGCCCACTTCGCGAGCCTCCAAAGAAGACTAAGCCGTCTTATGTTGTCCAAAAAAAGAGGAAAAAAGTAGACAAAAATGAAAAATATCCGTCAGATCCATCTACGGGACCATCCGCTGTATGACCAGCCATCATGATATAGGTAGATATCGGCCATTGATCTCAGCAAAGATTCTGGCCTAATCATCATCTTGTTATCCATCATGCTGCCCGTGTAAGCCATCAGGGTATAGTAGCCAAATTCAGACACGTGTAACAAATGAGGTGGCTGCATTTCTTCTCACTGTGATAGAGTCCATTCCGTCTTTCACTCGCCATAAGAACATCTCAAACCATCCGCTGGCTGCCTCTTGTCACGCTGGCTGTAATATGCTTTCCACGTAAAAAAATCCACATCCCGTAATAAAATTACCAGAGAAATGCCACCCCTCGCTACTAGCCTACCAATATGATTCGCTCTATCCATGCGGGAAAATATGATTTGCATATCAATATAACCCTCAAGATAATCACCTCTAGGCGCATTCAACGCTAGCCAGTGTGTCGAATAAGAAAAGAAAATTAGGCTGTTAACGGTGTTCTTACGCATCAACGTACGTTGGACAGCCTTTTTTTTCACCATCAGACGGATACTATAAAATCATGGCCAATCTCTCCTTAGGCTCCTCTTCTTTTTTCTTCTTTTTAAAAATAACGGAAGCTTCTCGGAATAAAGCTGTCTCCTCCCCAGCTGTCTCCTCCCCAGCTGTCTCCTCCCCTTTTGAAAAGCATCCCGTACATCAGTCACCATAAAATAATTTGCCAAAATGTCTCCCAACAGCAACATGCCGTGCAACTTTCCAAAGGAAAAGGTATGTCCACTCAAAAGTATTCCCGTATCTCGTCACTAACGTCCACCAGGTTGTTCAATTTATGGAGGAGGAATTTTTGAAAATTCATAGCATGGCATCCCGTCAACAATCGCGAGTGCAGACGCCCATGACGGCCGGCGATGAACGGGACGATCCATTCCTAGAATATGCCACCTCGTCCAGTAGCCAGGGCACGGACGCCATGGGCCAGCTGGACTTAAACGACTCTGAAATGATGAGCAAGATTGCCAGCGAGGCTGCCTCTCGTCTCCTCAGCATGGGTAGCGGTGTGCCTGCCATGGAGGCCGAGACAAAAAAGGCCTGTGCATCCATTGAAAAAATTGTCAACATGCGCCACAGGTACATCAAGGCTTCCAACCAAGGCCACACCGACAATCCCAAGGATGCCGACGATTGGTCCATCTATCCCCCTCCTCCAGCGCCTGTCTGGGTTCAGAACAATGGCCCAAAGACTACGCAGGGCTCTCCTCTCCTCAACAAAAATAGCTCTGGTCGAAGACCTGGTACGAATGTTGGTGGAGACTTTGTCTATGAGCATGCCATGCCCAGGGACCTGGAAACGTCAACCATGGAATTTGACATGGATGCCAATGGAGTCTATCAGGTATATGCTGTCGAGCATGGCAAGCGGGTGTCCCAGCTCAGCACGGACATCCCCACGCGCACTGAATACTACCGGGACCTCAATGAGATTCGATCCATCTCCAATAATGGGCCCACAAAGTCGCACGCCTTCAAGCGCCTCAATACGCTCGAAAAGCAATTTGGCCTGTACTGCTTGCAAAATGGAATGTATGAAACGGCCGAGTGCAAGGCCGTCCCACATCGTGACTTTTACAACGTCCGAAAAGTAGACACACACATCCACCACTCGGCCTGTATGAACCAGAAGCATCTTCTCCGCTTCATCAAGAGCAAGCTCAAGCAAAACTCTGATGAAATTGTCATGCACCGTGATGGAAAGTCTCTGACCCTTGCCCAGGTCTTTGAGTCTCTCAAACTGACGGCCTACGATCTCAATATTGACACGCTAGATATGCATGCCCATACAGATTCTTTCCATCGGTTTGACAAGTTCAACTCAAAGTACAACCCCATCGGCGAGTCTCGTCTACGTGAAATATTTCTCAAGACAGACAATGCCATCCAGGGTCGGTACTTGGCAGAGATTACAAAGGAAGTTATTTCCGACCTCGAGACAAGCAAGTATCAGATGGCTGAGTGGCGAATCTCCATCTACGGCCGCTCCGTTGATGAATGGGAGAAGCTAGCCGCTTGGGTGGTGGATAATAAGCTCTTTTCACACAATATCCGATGGCTCATTCAAATTCCTCGTCTCTACAGTCTCTACAAGGCTACCAAGGCCGTGGACAACTTTAGTGAGATTCTCAGAAACGTCTTTGCACCGCTATTTGAGGCTACAAAGAACCCACAAAAGTACCCAAAGATGCACATTTTCCTCCAGCGGGTCATTGGCTTTGACTGTGTCGACGACGAGAGTAAGCAGGACTACCACTTTGAGAATATTGCCCCAACCGAATGGGACAATGGCGACAACCCCCCCTACAGCTACTGGATCTACTACCTCTACGCCAACATGGCCTCGCTGAATGCTTGGCGTAAGCAACGTGGTTTCAACACTTTTGTCCTACGGCCACACTGTGGTGAGGCAGGTGATTCTGACCATTTAACAACGGCCATTCTCTGTGCCCACAGCATTAGCCACGGTCTGCTTCTGCGGAAGTCAGTGGTCCTCCAGTACGTCTTTTACCTCGAGCAGATTGGCATTGCCATGTCCCCATTGAGCAACAATGCTCTCTTCTTGTCGTATGACCGCAACCCATTCCTCAATTATTTCAAGACGGGGCTCAATGTCTCGCTCTCCAGCGACGACCCCCTCCAATTTGCCTTTACCAAGGAGCCTCTCGTGGAGGAATACGTCGTGGCCACACAAATTTACAAGCTGAGCCCCGTCGACATGTGCGAGCTTGCCCGAAACTCTGTCCTCCAGAGTGGCTACGAGGCGTCCATCAAGAAGCAGTGGATCGGAGCCAACTACCATCTGGCCGGTGTAGAGGGCAACGATATTTCCAAGACAAATGTGCCCAACCAGCGTTCCATGTTCCGCTACCAGCAGCTCTATAATGAATGGGCCATGATTAAGCAGTCTCGCGATGCTTCTCAGGCGTCCTTTGCCATTACGCCCCTGCTAAACCACCGCATTGCAGAATCCAACATGGCATCACCACCCAATCTAACGCTTCCAGAAGGCGTAGGCCCAGCTACAGGACCCGTCTTTGCCTTTCCTTCGACGATTTCCCTTCCTCCAGCAGCCGTCAGTCCTTCCATGGCTCCCTCAAAGGAAGGTGCACGTTTAGAGTAGTTTATTTCTTTATTCTTTTACATTACATATGAAGGGGGACAAAAGTTGGCGTTTCTTGCACTCTTAGCATAGGTTAATAATGATTGCGACGTTTTGATGATATGTTATGTGTTGAAATAGTGCCGAGGCTCGAGACTGCGGAATAAAATAATTGTGGGGCTCAAGAGCGGTTGCCATCGGTCCTCCACGATGGAGTATAAAGTGCCATGAAGGGCCCTCGTGCTGCCATGTTGTAAATAATACGTTGCTTCTTCAATGGACGATTTGCGGTCTTGGGTTCCTATTGATCCAGAATGCGATTTCTCGATAGACAATCTGCCCTTTGGCGTCTTCAAAGACAAGAGAAAGGCCCGAGCAAATGCCTTAGTGCGAGTCGGCGTCGCCCTGGGCCAGCATATCATTGACATGGCTGCCCTTTCCAGAGTCCCTTTATTTTGCCAGCTCATTGGCCTGGACGAGTATGAATGCCTCCGCATCTTTGAAACAGACTCCCTGAATGCATTTGCAGAATGCGGCCAGGAACTGCACCGAAAGACCCGCTACGTCCTTCAGCAATGCTTTGGGCGCACAGCCGTGTCCAAAGAAATAGAATCCTTTTCAGGGATCCTCATTGAAATGTCCATAGCTGAAATGTGCTTCCCCATGGAGACGAGGGACTACACCGACTTCTATGCCGGTGCCGTCCATGCTCGGAATGTTGGTACCATTTTCCGAGGACCTGCCAATGCCCTGCCTCCAAACTATGGTACCCTTCCCATTGCCTACCATGGAAGAGCCTCCTCGTTGACCATTACCGATACCGTACGTCGTCCCAATGGCCAGATTCTCGAGAATGGTGCAATTGATGTTGGCCCCTCTCGTAAACTGGACTTCGAGCTGGAGCTTGGCTGCTTTGTCTGCAAGCCGAACCGTAATGGAAGAATCCACATCAAGGATGCAAAGGAGTATATTTTTGGCTATGTCCTTTTGAATGATTGGAGTGCCCGTGACATTCAAAAGTATGAATATGTGCCCCTAGGTCCTTTTAGTGGCAAAAACTTTGGAACCACCATTAGTCCCTGGGTGGTTTTGGCAGACGCCCTTGAACCTCTTGCCAAGCCCCTCTCCATTGCACCTGAAAAAACACTGCCGTACCTTCAGACCGACGCTGCCTGTATTTTTGATTTTACCTTGACTGTAGATTTAGTGACAAAGGACGAAACGAGACGGATTTGCACAACGGCATCAACCAATCTTTCCTGGTCCTTTGAACAAATGCTTGTGCAGCACACTCTATCCGGATGTCAAATGAATACTGGCGATTTACTAGGCTCTGGTACCATTAGTGGGCCTCTTCAAGGACAATTCGGTTCCCTACTCGAATTGACAAAAGATGGAAAAGAGCCACTCGTTTTGAACGATCAGAGCCAACGATCCTATTTGTTGGATGGTGATGGGATTACTATGCGTGGATTCGGCGTAGCACCAAGTGGTGGGCGAGTAGGATTCGGCATCTGCCATGGAAAGATTGTACCGGCAGAAACTGTATAATTTTTTCTAAAAAAATGAATGACAAAGGGACGAAAAAAAGGAATGATTCGATCCAGGCAGGGATCGAACCTGCAATCTTTTGATTCGTAGTCAAACGCCTTGCCATTTGGCCACTGGACCTCTATCTGATTAATATTTTTTGTCATGTTGAATTTTATAGTCTCGATAGTTGTCATTCTTGAAGCTCCATGTAGTGGAGGTCCATCTTGACGGTATGGCCTCTAGGTTTAGATACACTTTAAATACAGTCTAGTAAGCCACCAAGAGAAATTGGCATACCCTAGTGACAGCCCAAGATGGCCTGGGCAAGTGTCTGGGTTTCTTCAGAGGTAGCCTCTAGCCAATCAACCCCCTTTAGCATAGTAAATGGCTGGTCAACGAGTCCTAGCCCCCAAAGCTCATCAATCACCGTGTTTCGCACATGCGGCCATGGATGTTGCAGCAAAGAGGCTAGCTGCTGACGCGCAATGTCCTCGTTGGCTAGAACGGCAAACACACGCACACACGCCTCCATCTTGCGGACGCTTGTTGCTCGCTCGCTTGCCATGGCGACCTGTCGACACACCTGTGCAGGATCTGGCGGCGAGTGTCCTGCATGACACAAATACGCAATAATCTCTAGCGTTGGGGTTGTGATCCGGTCAGGAGGTACTACAGGCTTGCCAGAAGGCCCTGTAGCACCACCAGGAAGGTTGCCAACGAGGGCTGTCCATAGCGAAGGCGAGATCATCTCAATAAGAGCTGCTCGACTCGCAATGACCAGGTCTTCATTGCCCGTATCGGCAGATGTGACAAGACCTCGAAGGAGCGTTGATAGCCAGCTCGGTTCGTCCATTGCAAACCGGAGAAGCTCTGTAAAGTAGTCTGTCTGGGTATACGATATCGCTCCAATGCTTGGCACAACAATGGCTAGCGTCTCTTGTGCCACCAACCGGACTCTGTCAAGCTTCTCCGAGGCGAGACGGAGGACCCGTGGAAGCAGGATACTCTTCTTTGGGTCTTTGTCGTCGCTGCGCCAAAGACTAGCCACGGCACGAAGGGCCTGCAGCCGCACATGCGAGCCAATATCACCACGGGCATCTGTCGTATAGTCGTCTAGACCAGCAGCCAGAGCCATACGGAAAGACGGACACGGCTTGTCGGCTTTGGACGGCAGGCTTTTCGGGACCACCGACAAAAGAAGACGTGCATTTTGCTGGAGAGATTGAAGGATGGCAACACGCGTATCAATGGCCTTGTCCAAGGACCAACGATCCAGAAGCGTCCGTGTAATAGACTCCAAAGGCTCCATGGCAAAAACATGGGCAAGAGCAAAGATGTAGGCATCGCCTGACTGGCTCGCTGAAACAGAAGCATGGTTTGAACGACGCTTACTTTCCAGAGCAGCAGCTGTTCGAGGCGATGCAACAAGCAGAGACCAGTCCTTGATAAGCCGCTTTCGTTCCTTTGATGGGAGCATGGAAAATATGGCAAATATAGCATCAGAAATGGCTTGTATAGCATCCGGCTCGTGGCGAGCAAGGAGTTGTGGTAGAGACTGGACAATAGGGTCCATGAGTCTTTTTGGAGCTTCGACACATGGAGGTTCTGCCATTTTCAATAGGTCTGGACCGGGTATAGAGCCACGGTGAACGAGAGGGAAGGTGGATATTGTGAGGCGGCAAATGCCTTCTGCGAGGAGATCAGGCCGACGCACATTGGCAGAGGCAAGCAGGGAGAAGCACCCGTGGGATATGGAAATAACCGTGTCTAGAAGCCGGGCAACAACAGGGTCATCTACTACCCAAAAAGGAAGACAATCGAGAACGGCAGCTAGGGCAAGTAATAGACCATGACGCTCTTCAATTTGCCGTGATTCGAGGCTCTGAAATGCTGTAGAAAGAAGATCCTCGGCTTCGTCGAGATGGTTTACCCCGAGGGTCATGACAAGCTGCCCAAAAGAAGCGGCCGATGTCCTCCGAGCAGCAACGTCGCCAGCGTCCCCCAAGCCACGCCATCCAAGAAGAGAAAGACGCAGGGCAGGGCCGTATTTCTGTGGGTTCAAAAGAGTAGCAGCGTGTAGGACCTGCGTAGACGCACGTGTGCGAAGGGCAACGGCGTGGTAGTCGACAGCCTGGACAAGAGCGATGCCATTTGATACCGTATCTGGATGACGGCCAACGAGTTCCTGGAGGGCGGCGGAGCAGCCACGACGGACATTTCCAGCTGGATCGAGGCACGATGAGACAACAAGCTGGGTGGCCAGACGCTGGATAAAGCCAAATGACGCTACTTCAGATGTTTTGTAGCGGCGAGCGAGTGTCCAGATTCCGAAACAGGCGGCGTCCCGGATGTTGGCGCCCATGGCTGTGCCCGAAGCGCTCCGTCTCTCAAAGACAAGGCCACGCTCCAAAGCCTCGACGATGCCGGGGAGAGATTTAATCGGCGGAGATCGTCGGTAGAGGAGGTGTGCAAGAGTCAGCATGAGGCCATGCCACTCGAGGGGGTCAACGAGGGACAGATCCACACGGCCTTGGGACGTGATGACGTTTTGATCGAGGGCATCAATGACGGCGTCGACGACCTGTGCAGCCATGGAAGGGTCCAGCTGCAAGGAAATCATGGCAAGGCCCTTGCTGGAAGCAAAGCGGACAGACGTGTCATTGTCTGCTAGACTGGTGAGGAGATACCCAATGGTGGACTCGACGACGTCGTCGTCCATGGGGATGCAGCGAATGGCAATGGACCGCAGGGCCTTGATTACCATTTTGCGGGCCAGAGCCGATGATGTGATTTTTTCGGGGAGGCTTTGGAGGGTGGAGAAGATGTCCTTGAGGACATGGTCAAGATCGGAAGTCCCCGTGGCAGCACGCAACAGGCCTGCAAGGAAAGAGAGAATGCCGACGGACTGGTAGACTGTCGTGGAGGCATCATTGTGAGAGAGAGAGTGGAGGGCCCAGTCTATGAGGGCTTGGCGGACACCGAGGGCATGCATATCACGCCGCATGGCGATACGAACAAGCAGCATTCGGGCAGCGGCCCGTTCTTTTCCCGGAACAGAAAGATAGTGCATGGCCAGAGGAACAATACGACGGGTGATGGAAGGAATGGACTCCGTATCCCAGGACAAGTGAGCTGGGGTGACTGTGGTCAGGTCATCGACTTCGCTTGAAATGGTAGCCAAATCAAAGGGAGCCAGCAGCAGCTGTGACAGCCACAAGAGAATGAGAAAGCGCTCTTCCCATGAGGCATTTCCTGACCGTTCCAGGGCACCCAGCAGCGGCTCAAGATTCCGGATTTCGGCAGACAAAAAGCCCACAATGATCTTATCCCCGCGGATTTTACAGAGATTATACAAAAGACGGGCCACAGCAGCAGGCACAGAGCACAGCAGGGCGTCCTCCGCCTGCCGACGGCCGGCAGCCAGGAAGGCCCGCGACAGCTGCGCCGTCCACGGCGCCAAATGGGGGTCCATGAGCTGCGGAAGCTCTTGGAAGGGCGACAGCAGCTCGGCCATTCGGTCGACGTCTCTTCGGCGCACATTTGCCCGTACTTTTCCGTCCTTGCGGAAGACCAGCGGGCCCACGCTGCCGTCAAAGTCCCGGATCAAGTCCGAGGCAATGCGGCGCAGACGCACATCGGCGTCAAAGTCGGAGGCGTCCATCTCGGGCGCGATGATGAGAGCACGGTACGTGCGGCGATACGCAAGAGATACACTGCCGGGTACGGAGTGTTATGTACCGATCTAGGTACTCGGACCCACACTGACTCGAATCTTCAAGTCTGAATGCGAAAGGAGCAGGACAAAAATAGCCAGGCCAATCGCACCTGCCACGACCGCAACGAAGCGCAGCAGGATGCGCCCAGGCAGGCATTATGCAAGTCTACACAGAGGGAAGACGTCATGGCCAGTGAGAAGCATGCAAATTTTGCATCATGCCCACAATGTGCAAAATAAAGTACGAGTACACCGCGCTTCCCCGCTTCGATCACCAACGCTTGGGGGGTATCGATGTATCCTGCTAGCCCACTTACAGCTAGCGCCAACGCTGCTGTCAGCACCCGCTTGGACGCTACGTTGCTGCAAAGGGGACTCACCGCTAATTTAATTATTTTTGGGCACCTCGACCATTTTCTAGCCACACACCCGTATCGCAAAAATAAAAAATAATAAAAAACGGCTTCGCACTACTTCCCAAGCAGCGCGACGCGACAGAAAAAGCGTATGTAACAGCGTCAGCTTGGCGATGCGTGCTGATGGACGAGATGTCGTATAATAGCAATGGGATACGGCGGAGTTTCCAGGCGCCCTCGAAAGTGGTATCGACGGGAATGCCTCAGTACCAGGGCTATCCGCAAGCACAGAGCTACGGCCAGCCCCTGTTTCCCTCGCCGACAACGACGGGCCTTCCGGTGGCCGGGATGCAGGGCCAGACACGGCCCTCGCCGCCACAGGGCGCTCCGCCAGGCCGACAACGACAGATCCCACAACCCCATCAAGTGAACTACTTGGCCCAGGCGATCAGCCAGCAGGCCATCGAGCAGCAGCAGCAGCAGCAGCAGCCACAGTACGCGGCGCCACGACAGTTTGGGCAGATGCCACACCAAATGCAGCAGCATGCACAGGCCCAGAAACAACAGGCCCTGTCCCAAGTGGCAGCGTCGCAGAATGGCGCCGTGCAGCCACAGTACCAGCAGGCATCGCGTGTCCAGCCACAGATCGCCCAAGCTGCCCAGACGCAGGCTCCGCGCATGAACAGGCCTGCGACACAGCCGTCGACAATGGCCTCGCAGTCGCCCATCCCGCCGCTGCATCCCTCGCAGTCCTTCCAGCCACAGCCACAGCCACAGGCACCAAAACTAGCCATACCGGCTGCGCAGATGCAGCCAAGCGCCGGCCATAAAGCGTCGTCAGAGACGGCGAAGCAGCGGGCCCAGAAGGGCGTGAAGCGCAAGGCGTCGCAAGCAGCAGCAGAGCCCATTGTCATGACGCCCTTCTCAGGACAGCCATTTACACCAGTGTCTGCACAAAACGCACAAAACGCACAAAGCCTACAGGACACGCGCTGGATTATGCAGACGCCGCAGAGTGCGCAGCCCATGCAGAACGCGCATTCTTTGCGAACGGCATCGCTCACCGCCAGCGCACAGCCCTCGCAGCCACAGCCTGTACAGCCTGCACAAAACGAGCCATCGCCCAATGCCCAGAATGACGGCATCCAGACACCCATCGATCAACTGGGCTATTCGACGCTGGCCAATCGGAAGCCCATGGGTCCAATGATGTCCCCGCCACCGGAAGGCGGCAGCTTTCCGTCCCTCGAGGCTGTCCACAAGTTTATTATGAGCTACTGCACCTCTGTTGGCTATGCCGTCGTCATTGGCCGGTCGAAAAAGACGGTCCCTGGACTGAAAAAGGTACTTTTTGTGTGCGACCGCGCAGGCAATCCGCCCATGCGGGTGAATCCCGATCTGCGGAAGCGACGAACCACGTCTCGGAAGTGCAACTGTCCGTTTGGCTTCTTTGCCATTGAACAGAGGACGCAGTGGACAGTGCGCTACCGTCCGAACCGCGAGCATCTCGAGCACAACCACGCTGCCAGCGACAGTCCGATCAACCACCCAGCAGCTCGGAAACTCGACAACCAGATGATTGCTGCCGTCAAGGCACTCAAGGATGATGGTAATGAGGAGAAACAGCCCTCCACGGCCGTGACTGACCCAGCAGGTGTTGGTGTCTCGGAAACACTTGAAATTCTCCAGCAAGAGAAGCCCGAAGTGCCGCTGCTTCCGCGCGATATTTACAATGCCCGTGCTGCCATCACACGGAACCCCGAAAAGGTAGAGACTGATATTGCTGAGAACAGACAGGCGCTGTACAGCAAGACGCCCTTGACGGCCGAGGAAAAGCTGCGTGCAGATTTACGAAACGAGATTGCCAAGGCCAAAGAAGACTATGAGCAACTGCGGGTGGAAAAGGACAAGGAAATACTAGAGCTCAAGAACAAGCTCGAGGAAAAGGAGACCATGATCAAGCGCTTCGAGATGTTCATCGACATTTGCAACCAGCGTGTGCTGCTGCAACGCGAGCGCCTGGGCGATGGCCCATAGCTGTGACGTCATTGAAGATTGGGCACGTGCCGGCTGCCCTTCACGTGCTGCCTTGCGGCACTGGCGTACCGCTGCATGTATCGCATCCAACGTGATGGATCAGCTTTTGCAGCATTTCTTTGAGGTTGCCGTGCACTCTCTGCTGTATGCACGCGGCCTCTATCCGGCAAAGACATTTTCTGCCGTGTCCGCCTTTGGCATTGCGGTGTACCAAAACAGACATCCGGATGTCTGCGAGTGGGTGCAATCGGCTGTGGAGGCGGTGTTAAAGGCCCAGGCGGCCAAGGTCATTTTCGCCGTGCATGGCGAGGATGGCAAGATGGTGGAAAGGTGGACTTTTGAGCATCGCGTGGACGCGACGAGCCATGCCGATGCGCGGGATCATTTGCGGGGCGTACTGCAGCGCTTGACACAGATTGCGCAGGCACGAGATCCAGTGGAGAACGCCACGTTTACATTGGCCATGGAAACTTTGGACAGCCAGGAGGGTCGGGATGTGGGCGTGGATTTGATTCCGACACAGGCCCCCAAGGGGCGTTCCACGCTTCCGATCCGAACGATTGAGTGTGCGTCCTTGTGGATGGAGTGTTGGGCAGAAATAATACAAGAGTAGGCAACCGTTTGCAATAATGCTTCCCGATAGCAAACGAATCCCAGCAACCGAGTCTTGAAGCGTTTGCCCAAAAATGTCGACTCGACAGTCTCAAGAATTGATGACTAAGACTTTGACTTTGATATATTTTAACGTCTACCTAAAACTCGGGGCTCATACGACGCCGGATTCCCCAGGGACGCAGCTTCTCCGCCGTTGCTGGGACCTTCACGTAGAAGCTCACTCGGTCCAACTTTTCGTCTCTCGGGTCGGAGGTATCAACAGGGACAAGGCCTGTCACCTGCTCAAACCAACCTTTTATAAACTCCGATCAACGCGGACCAATGTGTTGTTCCGGCCACAAACGTACTTGTCAATAGGAATTATAACGTATGTGTCGAGGCGCTGGTCCTCGTCCATTTCGTGCCCTCTCCAAAGAAGGCGGTAATTTTGTTCTTGTGCTCTATAAGCATAGCACGGCTCTTCTCGTCAGCCAGAAGAGAGAGGGGACCTCCTTGCAAAGGTCAGACGACGCAAAAAACGTGTCGGATGACACAATCGCTGGGAGACGAGCGAGTAATCTCGAGTCCGTCGGCGTCGGACGGATCTTTTTAGGCTTCTCGGTGACCTTTTCTTCTTTTTCCCTTCTCCGCGGTCGTCTCACGTGCCCGATTTCGAAGTCTCTTCTTCTTGCTCTTGCTCACCACTTCGGTGAACCCGTTCTTCTCAGGAGGCGCGTTGTCCTCTTTTGTAGTTTCCTTTACTGGTGCCATATTTTTATCTTCGGGGGAGTCAATTGGCTCTAACTCCAAAGTTGCTATCGCTTCATCCATTGCCTCGTTCGGAGTCAATCTCGGCCATAGTGCGCTGTAATTTTGGAAAACCCTTCTTCAATACCTGAGTGCAAAGAACTTCCTGCATCGCTCATGAAAAAAATTGATGACTAAGAGTTACGAGACAGGTTCAAAAGTAATGATTTGAGCAAATTTCTGAATTAATGATTGTCGCTCTTGGTGCAATGGCCTCGCCTGCAAAGGCATCTAGAACGAGTTAGTAGTAGAACCACTTGGCTAATGGTTCGAACCTGCTCAAAGCGCAGACCCCACCATTCAGGTATTTAGTACCTTGACCGACCACAACTGCCATTTATTTGGTAGTCAAACTGATGACTGAAACATCACCTGCCGAAAGCTTAGCATCGGTAGAAGAGAAAAAATAGCCAGCGAGACTTTGGTTTCAGTACGAAACCAGCCAAAGGCCGTGTCGTTGAAAAGGCCACAACAGCATTCTGTTGACGACACAGGAGACAAATGAGGCACAAAAAAGCGGGCGAGGCCGCAAAACATTGACAATCATTAATTTTTTTATTTTTATAAAAAGAAAAAGAAAAAGAGCATTAGAAGATTATATGGAAAGCTATAATAGAGAAAATCTTCAATTAAATCTAGATTTTAATCATCAAACTTGATGCCATTACGGGCATTGGTGTCGATGAAACCGCCACGGTAGCTCCCACGCTTCTTTTTGTTCTTCTCCTTGGTAAACCCCTTTCCTTTTGTGACAATCAGGTCTTCGTGTGCCTTTTGGCCCCATGCATCAGCCGGGTTGAAGTCGTTGGAGCTGAAACGGGGATCAACATATGTGTTTGGCTTTATTCTAGAAAACCGCTCACCGGGCTGCTTGGGTCCAGCCTTGCCACGATTGTTGGCCTTGCCTGTGGGAAGAGGCGGCAGTGGAGGGTTCTCTGCCTCTTGCTTGACCTCCTTTTTGACATTTTTGACGGCTGGTTTCTTTTCATCCTCCGAGTCGGAGCTGTCCGATGAAGATTCCGAAGAGGAGGAAGAGCTGTCAGACTCCGGAAGGGGTACTTTTGTGGCATCCTCTTTCTTTTTTTCGTCATCACTCGACGAATCGGATTCCGAGTCGGAGGACGAAGAGTCAGACTCGGAGGAGGAGCTAGACGAAGAATCGGACGAGCTGGAAGATGAATCCGACTCAGAAGAAGAATCAGAGGACGACTCTGACGACGAGCTGGAAGAGTCGGAAGAGCTCATCTTTTCGTCCTTTACTTTCGTCTCGACCTCGGGCTCGTTTTCAGTTTTGACTTCTGCCTTTGCCTCGGTCTTCACTTTGGATGGCTTCTCGTCTTTCTCGGACTTTTCCTTCTTTTCCGTCTTTACCCTTACACCTTTTTTTGTCTCACTCTCTTCAACCTTGATTTTCTTAGCCTTGGGCTCCCCATCGGAGCTAGAGCTGTCTGACTCTGAAGAAGTATCCGAGGAAGAGTCAGACGACGAATCCGAGGATGAATCAGAAGACTCAGAAGAGGAGCTAGACGATGCATCTGAAGAAGAAGAGGACGAAGAGGAGGACGAGGATTCTGAACTGCTTTGGGCCTTTCGTTTCAAAGGGTTTACTTTGGCAGGCTCTGGAGCTGTCTCCTCATCATCACTGGAATCTGAGTCTGACTCTGACGAAGAAGAGTCGGCATCTTTCATATCAACATCGTCCTCTTTTTCATCATCGCTTTCGGTGCCGCTGTCGTCACTGCTTGACGTATCAGCGTCCTTCTCAGCGTCCTTCTTGGCTTGCTCGTTGGCAAACTTGGCAAAAACAGTTTCCAGGTTTTGGTCATTCAGAGTGACTTCTGTTGTCCATCCTTTGCTCTCCACCTGTTTTTTGAAAGCATCCGCAGCCTTTTCCAATTGGTTGCTAGCAAGAAAAGTTCCTACCATTGCTAAAAGTTGGGGGGCAGGCGACTCGACCGACGTCAATGCCTTTTTCACCTTTTTGGAAGCATCTTTTTTCATGTTGGCAGTCTCTGTCGATACTTGTGATGACAATTGGTTACCTGAGAAGAGCCAAGAGGGTCGACTTGCCATCGATCCTTCACAGACGAAGAAAAAAAATTCTCTTCAAAAAAAACAATCGACGCGCCAAAAAAAAAAATTTCACCGCCTGGCAGAATGTATTGATCAACTTATCGGATCGGACCCTTCCATCCGAAAACGGACTAGTCGCAAGAACGTTGCCAAAAATACACGTGACTACTTGCTGCTTTTTTTGCTTTTGCTTTTCAATTCACCATTGAGAATTTGGCCCATCTGCGCATAAGAAAAGAGTTTTGTGTAAAAGAATTATTTCGTTTACCTATATTATCAATTTTAGTAAAATAATAGACTGGAAAGAGGCGGATGGGAGAAATGAGAATATTAGGTGAAAATGAAAGAAGTGCATCAATGCATGCCTTGCACATACATGCTGCTGAAAAGAAGGTGGCTGAGAATGGTACATGCATGATGCTTTGCAATGTATCATTTTGTTGAAACATCTGTAAAGTGCCGACTTTTGGGTCCTGACGGCTGGGTGTTCTTTGCTAGGGGCTGTCAATGCAGATATGTTTGTACATAAAAAAACGGGTGAGGTGCCTTGCGAGGAGACATACAAGGCTGTTGATCTGCACAATTATTTCGCAAACTTTATGGGTATACTGTGGCTGCAGGGCGTGTATAGCGTGTGTCGGAAGTTTGTAGGCATAGGCTGCCATCTTTTCTTGGTAAGAAAAATAAGACATTTTAGACAGCAAACATCTCAGCTGGCACCAAGCTCAAGATTTTTCTTACCGATGGTACCATAGCCTTTTGCGTTCATAGCGAATCAATCGTCTTACGCAGTGTCCAGCCTTGCAGATTTGTGGGTGGTTGAGCGAGTGCTATGGGATTTTGAGAAACGGAAGGCAAAAGTTCTCCCGTCGATAGAACCAAAGGCCCGGAAGAGCCGGGTATTCACATTCATAATGTATTTCTTATTGCTCATTTCTTTTCTTTCTTTCACATTTTACTTTTTTTGTTGCAATCGGAAGTAATGTTTGCTGGCTAGGTAAAACACTAGATTTTGAGGTGATATATTACTTTTCGCCACAGTCAAAAATCATATAAAGGTTCGTTTACGGGAGAGGAAATAGGTTGACTTCCTCTTTTACTTGGGAAAAAAAAGACACGCATTTTTTGCCTCGTCCATTCATCATCTTCATTTTCAAAGGACACAGAGTAAAAGGGTAGAAACATGCCGGGCTATACAAGATACCTTTCATCGTTTCGAAATGCCAGCTATGGTTCGGTAAAGTCGGATGCCGAATCGTTTTCAGATACCGTTAGCAATGGCTACTTTACCGACGCAACAGATATATTGCCCACGCCGCCAGTGGATACAGAGTCCAAATACTCTTCATGGGAGTCCAGCGAGGGAGCGACGGCCGAATTCTATCCTCTTCCAGGCAGGTCGATAGGAACAGGTTCCTTCCACGAAGGAAATTCCCAGGCCCCATACGACAAAAACAACACGCCGTTGTGTCTCGGCCAGCGGGACGGTGAGCAGCCAGGTAGGTCTCTTTTTCTTTTCTTTTTTTCTCCTTTTTCTATTTTCAATTTCCATTTTCCTTTTGGCTGTAACAAGAAAGTATCCCCGAATGTATCGAGATCGCGCAAGCGATACGTACCTAGCAAGGTACCCTCTCCTTGACGATTTCGAAAGCATTGATTCTTTTTTTCCACAAGAGAAGCAAGACTCTAACAATAGCAGTTGACATGCCGACGGAGACACCCGTCCAAGAGGCTTCTGAAAGTGAAAAGTCTGCATCAGAAAAGCATTTGCACAGACTAGACCATGGGAGTTCGGTTCTTGCCATTGCATCGAGTGACAAGTACATCTTTACAGGGACCCAGGAGGGAGAGATCCTTGTGTGGTCCCTGGAGACATTCCAGCTGGTGAAGCGGTTCCAGGCCCACAAGCGGTCTATTCTGTGTCTCTATTTGACGCCAGAGTTCGAAGTGGATGGTAAGAAGACGCAGTATTTGGTGTCGACTGCTGGCGAGGCCATTATCAGTGTCTGGTCGCCAACGTCCTTTGAGCATCTCTTTGAGGTGTACAGCCATTTCTACGAAGGTGGGGATGTGTTTAGTGCGGTCTTTTCAACAGAGAACCACACCCTCTACTTTGGCACACAGAGCCAAATGATCCAGTGGGTCAAACTGGACGACCCTGCGCGGTACTCATCCTGCATGGCGGCGGAGCATCCCAACCAGCGGAAGCACAACTTTTTCGACTCCAAGGCCCTTGGCTCGGATAAAAACCCGAGCAACAAGTCCCAAGAGTGTCTGTCACGCATTCCTCCAGCAAAGACGATTGTGGCTGTCCATCCGAATGCCCAGAGGAGCTATGCCCACAAGGGCTATGTGCACAGCATGGTTCTCGCCAAGAGGCAGTGCAACGAAGAGGGTGTCTCAGAGGAGATTCTGATCTCTGGAGGCGGCGACGGGACGATTGCATTGTGGAGAATGAAGAAGATTGCCCCGTCAGACGCAGCCAGCGAGGATGGCCTCGAGGAAAGCCTAGAGTTTGACTTTAGAATAGGCGAAGAAGGCGACGCCTCTGTCTTTTGTCTTGCCGTGGATGGCTCGTTTCTCTATGCCGGAAGGGAAGACGGCGTTGTTTCGCTGTGGGATCTGGATACAAAGCAGTCCCTCCGCATGATCAAGGACCTCGACCGCAATATTACGTCCCTCGAGATCAACTGGGGCTACCTGTGGAGCACGTCTGCAGATGGATTCGTAACGGTATGTGAAGAGTAAAGAATAGGACAATTGGCAGATGCTAACGATTCCAGAAGCACAACATTGCCAACTACGTGGACAAGACGCCTGCTGATGTTGTGGGTGGAAAGTACCAGTGCTTGGGCAAGTGGAAGGCCCACGACGGTAAGATCCTTGCTTCGTCGACCGTGGAAAGCAAGGGCTCTCGCCTCTACATTACCGGCGCCAACGACTCCAACGTGAACGTCTGGAAGGTCCCAGAAAATGCCAAAGTGCAGGTAGACGAGTACATCAAGACGGGGGATGCCATGGTGCAAGATCTCAGCGACTTTGTGTCCTACAAAACCATTTCCTCGCGTCCAGAGTTTTCGGAAGACTGCCGTCGCGGGGCCGCCTATCTAGGTGCTCTCTTTAAGCGTTTTGGCGGCGATGTCCATATCCTCCAGACAGCTGATCAGCAGAACAATCCTGTTGTGTATGCCAAGTTTTCGGGAAAGACGCAGTCTGAGCAGTCGTCGGAGCGGAAGCGAATCCTCTTTTACGGCCACTATGATGTTGTGGCTGCTGATGTTGGAAAGGGAAAATGGTACTCGGATCCTTTCATCATGAGGGGCGTTAGTGGCCATTTGTATGGACGGGGCGTAAGTGACAACAAAGGCCCCATTATGGCGGCTCTGTATGCCGTGGCGGACCTATTGGAAGCGCGGGAACTGGCGTCTGACATTATTTTCTTGATTGAAGGTGAAGAAGAATCTGGCTCTCGGGGCTTCCAGCAAACGGTGCGTGATCACCAGGACCTTATTGGCCATATTGACTATATTTTTCTGGCCAACAGCTACTGGTTGAACGACGAAACGCCCTGTCTGACCTATGGTCTCCGTGGTGTCCTTCATGCGACGGTGTGTGTTGATTCGCCTCATCCTGATTTGCACTCGGGCGTGGATGGTTCGCATATGCTTTCGGAACCTCTATCGGACTTGACCATGGTTCTGTCCAAGCTCAAGGGTCCTCGCAACAGGGTCATGATCCCCGGCTTTTACGATACCATGATTCCCTTGACGAAGAAGGAAGAGGCGCGGTTTGATGCCATTTCAGCCATGCTCCACGAGTCCAACCCGGCGGGCATGACGGTGGCAACGATCAAGCGGAACCTTGTGTCTCGGTGGCGGGAGCCCAACCTAACCATTCACCGCTACAAGGTGTCGGGCCCGGATGGAAGTTTAGTCAGTAGCCATGCGTGCTCCAATATCAGTGTGCGTCTTGTCCCTGGGCAAGACATTGACACTGTCATCCAGAGCCTCCAGTCCTTTGTGGAGGAGGAGTTTGCGGAGCTGGAGTCGACCAACAAGATCCAGGTGCATATTGACAACAAGGCCGAGCCGTGGCTTGGCGACCCGGATACGTACATTTTCCAAACGTTGGAGAATGCCATTGTCAATGTATGGGGCATGCAGGCCATGGGGAAGAAGCCATTGTATATCCGAGAGGGTGGATCTATCCCAGCCATTAGATTCTTGGAGAAGCAGTTTAATGCACCAGCGGCACATCTTCCCTGTGGCCAAGCCAGCGATGCTGCCCATTTGGACAATGAGCGACTACGTCTTGAGAATTTGGCCAAGAGTAGATTGATTTTCAAGCAAGTTTTCAGTACTTTGTAGAAGCACTGCATGCATGAAGGGGCGTTTCTTTTTTTCATGCTTTCATTACATATTGTCGTGGGCGTTTTCTTCTTGTTTTTTTATTGTTTTGGGTAAAGCCATGGTGATGGGTAGACGAGTAATGATGGTGTTTCTATTTTAGAGGAAAATGGTTACGGAAGGAGTAAAGAATGTAATGAAATTTATAATCCTTTTAAAAATCCTTTTGAAAGTACATATGAGATACAACCCTCCACGTTATAGAATAAGCGACAATGGTGCTGAAGGTCCAGCTCAAAAGTGGTGATAGAGAAGTGACGTCATTGGGTACAGGTCATGTATTCATGATGCAATGCTTTTTCATACCTGCAAATTTTTGACGAAAGAAAGCGCTACAAGCAGAAACAGTAAAAAAGAAAGAATAATGGAAGAAGAACAGAGGGGCATTGAGCTGTTGTCAATCGAGGCCATCTTCCCCGAGCTTGTCAAGACGAGCTTGCATGGATTTTGTCTTGATTTGCCCCTAAAACCACTTGATGTGCACATCCAGGGCGGAGGAAGCAATATCCTTATAGAGAACCTGCATCCTCTTCAAGTCTCCGTTGAATTGCCACAGGGCTATCCAGGGAAAGCCCCTCCTCAGGTGCAAGTCAAATCGTCCTGGCTGCCAGAGAGCATATGTGCACGGCTGCAGGAGGAATGTCTGCGTATATGGGAAGAAGAACACGATTTGATGGTTTTTTCGTGGCTCGATCATCTGCAGCAGGCGTCGGAAGATGTGTTTGGGCTTGTCCACAACGGCGTCTTAGACATTGACGAGCAACACAAAATTATGCTTTTGGAATATGACCGAGAGTGCAGGCAAAAAGCCTTTGACAATGGGAATTTCTACTGTGGGATCTGTCTGGACCCCAAGCAAGGTCGTTTGTGCCATCGCATGGCGTCTTGTGGCCATGTGTTTTGCATTTCCTGTCTCCAAGAGTTCTACACAGCTGCCATTCAGCAAGGCGATGTCTCGACCGTCCGCTGCGTAGATCCAGAATGCACGCAGAAAAATGTCACACCCATGGAGCTCTTACAAATTGTAGATGCGGCTCTTGTCCAGCGGTTCATCAACTTGCACTATAAAAACGCATTAGATGCCGACAGGACAACTGTGTATTGTCCACGCACATGGTGTGATGGCGCTGCTCGGTCCAAGCATAAAAAACTGACAATGGATGGACGAATGGAGGAAGCCAAGGGCGGTGCCACAGATGGCCTTCTTTCCATTTGTGAAGAGTGCAAATTTGCCTTTTGCAACCAGTGCTTCCAGTCGTGGCATGGGAACTTTGTCCGATGCATTCCCAACTTTAAAAACATCTCCGAGGACGAAAAGGCATCGTTGGAATACGTCTACCAAAACACCACGCCTTGCCCTACATGTGAAATGCCTGTGCAAAAGATGTCGGGGTGCAACCATATGATTTGCTTTCGCTGCAAGACGCATTTCTGTTACCTGTGTGCAGCATGGCTCGAGCCCTCGAATCCGTACCGGCATTATGGCCAAGCACCTGACGGGGCCGTCACGAAATGCTACAATCGGCTATGGGAGGTCCAAGACGAAGAAGATGGTGATACAGGTGGCGGTTGGCATAATGCTATACATGTAGAAGATGTGTTTCGTGCCCTGCACGGAGAACAAGAGGTCCGTGGGGCTCAAGTCCAAAGACAAGAGGACAGAGGACTCTTAGAAGAGCAAGAGGCCCAGGGAACAGAAACTGTAGAACGCGAAGCTGTCACCCGGGAGGGTCCTCTAGTGCTTCGGCTCAATATCACGCCTGCTCCAGCTCCTGCTCCCACAGAGCCCGTGCCCCCTCACCAACAACGTCGTCCAAGACGCCAACGATGGGGTCCGCGGCCGCCTCGGGAGCTTCTCCCTTTACGGTAACCCTGTCATGATGAAAATCTATTTGGGAATAGTAAACGTTTATGGACTCTCTAGTTTCTCCCCCTTTTCCGTACGCTTTTTTTCTCGTCTACGAAGCTGCTTTATACGATTTAAACGCTTCTTCTTTTCCTGTATGTGCTCCTCCCTTTCTTTTGTTGCTTCCGCCTCGGCGGCTTCTTTTTCCTTTTGTGCCTGTGCTCGTCGTCTCGCGATTAATCGCTTGCGTTTTCCCGGCCGTTTTCGCTTTGTTCCCTTCTCTTCTGCTGCATCCTTTGTTTCTGACAACCACCCCAGCACATTCTGCGCGGTAGAAGCTACTTGGTCACAGTGCCCTAGCAATGATGCTAGCTGTGCATGACTGACAGACACAGTCGTTGTCATCTTCCAGGGCTTTTCCCATCCCCAAGCATTTCTCTTTTGGGCTTCTTTTCGGATAGTTTCGCCATCAACCAATATCGAAGCAATTCTCCTTCGTTCCTCTTCATCTATGGGCCCTTTTATATAGTACTCCAGAGGCCGGGGGCCATTGACAAAGGCCCCTTCGCCCTTGACGTCTTCATTCTCTAAAACAACGACAGGTGTCGCTATAGACGTTGAAAACAGCCGAAATGCAAACTCCTCCGCCTCGTCTACTACCTCATCATCTCTATCAGCGTCATGGACTTCTTCGGGGCCTTTTTTGCAGTCGTTTTCTTCAATTTCTGTCTCGAAATTCATCTTCATATACTCTTCCAAAGCAGCTCTAGCTTCCTCTGCATCGCCTTCTGAGGCCTTCTCGGACACATCATCCTGAAACAAGTCTTCGCGACGAACACTACCAAGTCAAAAACAACTCCAGTCTGCCTCTTCTTTACATACAATTGCGTTGCCATTTTACTTTTCCGTTTTCGTGTACATATTTCGATGCCAAAAAATGAAAATATTATGTAAACTCGTATATAGCAATATATGCACCTATGAATGAGTAGCAAACAGGGTTCATGATTCACGTTTTGTTTGCAATCATACAAAAGTACATAGAATGTTAGCCAGCTTATTTCATTTCCCCTTCAAATCTACTCTCAGCATGAAAAGAACCTAAAATAAGGATGCCATTTGGTCCTCAACTTAACTTGAGGGTCATGGAAACCCTCTTAAAATCATGGTTGTTCAATGTAGAGAGGGACCACCAATATTTAAAGAATGAATTGAACAAAGTAGTATTAGACAGCAAGCCCTCGACGGAGGATACAGAAAACTCTACATATAAAGCTATTGCATATGAAATATGCTAAGAAATTAACAAGGAAATATAAGAACGAGTTGTCTCGTCTTGAAAGTATTGGACAAAACGAAACCGTCCAACAGCTGGTGGCAGCTACACTTTGTGGCTGAAATGATGCCAGAAACAAAAATAATAAAAAACGCATAGTATTATTGCGTTAAGAATTTTTTTCATGGGGGCGTGTCACCATCTGGTGGTATGCTTAAATTTAAGGACGAAGGTCCCGAAGAAAATTGAAAAGAAAGCCAAATTGGCCGAGAACAGGGGAAAGTGAACCATTACCATCTTCTATGAAGATGTTCATATATGGCAACAACACTACTGGATGGATGATAAAGGAGGCTCTCCCAATTTTTGAGCATATGCTTCCTAGATGTGAAGCAGTTTTTGCTTTTGACAATGCCGCCAAGCACTGCTTCGATTTTAATGGAGCTATGATAGCTACAAAGATGGCCCTTTATTTTGTGGAAGACAGACAAGAATACGCAACGGCATGTTTAGAGCCTCGGAATAAGCAAAACAGGATGCTGCTCTCATATGCAATGCTCTCCACTAACAACTCTGTCAACGCATTGACTGATAGAGACGATTGAAGTTTGGAAGCGCATTGCAAAGGAGAAAACTGCTATAGCAGAGGAGCGAGCAGGAACGGTTGAGAAGTTGAGGCAAGAGAATGCCACCATGAAGGCTATATCCATCTTTCACAGTAGAATATGCAGATATCGAAGTGCTGCATTGATCAAGGGTTTTGTCAACTGTGGAGAACACTTGTTACAAGGAACGTCCCGAAAAGTTGAAGATCGTCTGAAAAAGGAAGTGTTCGTGTCTTGAACAAGAAGTGGAAAAAAAACAGAATTTTCTTTTTCGAAAAACACGTGAGACAAATCTTTATCCTTTTTTCTACTTGGTCTCAAATTGTCAATCAAAGAAAAGAGAATAGAAAGAAACAGAAAGAAACTCTGATCGTCAGTGATTTCTTCCAAAAACAAAACCCGTACGTTTTTTACGGCCGTTACATTTTTTCAAGTCATTTTGAGGACATCCTGTCAGAAAATTTTGGTTTTTTTTTGCCATGGAAAATATGTCACAAAAATATGAATTTGTAATGAAGCTCGAAGATGAAAAAAAAAGAATAATAAACGTTAGTGGTATACACGCCATACATAAAAAAACGAGAAAAGAAAATAAAACAATTTCATTCAAGTGGCACTCCAGGAGTAGTTGTTGATGGGTCCTTCAAATGTGTTCCGCGTAGCCACATAGGGCTCCGTTTTCATGCTACTCTTGTAATCAAATGGATACGATCGGGCATCATTGCTGTCAGTGTGCCCAGAAGCACCATTCCATTGCGCGTGTGATGGTGCCGAAGGGAAGCTGTTTTCCTGTGGGTACGACACAGGCCCGGCAGGGGGTGCATTAGCGTGACCATGGTTGGAGGAGAAAACGGGTGGGAGAGGCTGTGATGGGGAGTGCTGTGAGGTAGGTGTCGAGGTTGCCTGCGAAGTAGGCGTTGGTTGCCGATGAAGAGGTACCCGGTGAGGGTAGGAATGCGGCTCGCCGCTCATATAAGGGTAGCGATAGTCGTCTGATGGGCCTGCATCATCATGGCTGTGCCGAGCTGCCTTGGCTGGACGGGGGTTGCTGTCGACGTAGCGAGGGATGCTCATTTCGGAGGGTGGCATAGATCCGGACAATGGCGTGGGTAAGCCAGACATTGAACCCGTCATAGCACCTGTCATACCCCCAGTGGCAACAGATGACACCGATGGGACCGATGACACGGAGGGGATGACAGTAGGCGGTACTGGCGGTGTGTTCACATTCGCCATGTAAGCATACGACGAGCGTACGCCACTCTGTGCATCTGCCATGGGCAGCTGCACGGGGGGCAGCGACGCATGCAGTGGAATGTCATGGTGGTCGGTCGTGTAATGCGACGAGCCCATGGGTCCAGGGGCACCCATGCTTGTCGTCATGGGCCCAGGCACTTTGTGGAACGCATCTGGCGTGCTGTAGCTTGATGACCCCGGCAACCCACCCATGCCAGGCGTCCATGGCGTGTACCCATGGTGCTGTGGACCCTGACGCACTAGCGGACTTGGCGGGACCTTTGCCGTGCCGTGGCCACCAGCTGTAAAAGTAAAAGTCGTTCGTGATGGCTCCAAGCCGAGACGTGCCTTGTCGTGTGCCTTAAGTGGGCCAGCCACAATGCCGAGACCCGTCTCAACCAAGGCTTGGCCACGCGACCCTGCACTAGACCCAAGAAGAGGGATCTCCTTTCTCGCCTGAAAGTTTCGTGGACTGCGACCGCGCACAACAATCGGGGCCGTAGTGCATTCAGCCATGACGGCTTTGGACCCATTGGCAAGTGTAGCCACGACCTTCAAATGGAGCACAAAGTGCTGCTGCAGCTCCTTTCGTCGGCCATTGTTCGCCGTGGCACTGTCGTTAGTACAAGCCAAGTAAAAAAATTAAAACAAAAACATACATTCTGAATTGTAATCGTCGCCATCCAATAGGGTAGACGGCATATTCTCCGTCTACATCATTGCCGTCATCTTGAAAGGGAATCAAGGGCAAGGCCACAGGCTCTTGGTCGGGGTTTTGGTTAACGTCGGGGGAGTTGGGTGGTGGCGTCTTCCAGGGGATGACGACGAGACGCACAGCATGGCCGTCAACAGATTCAATGGCTGAAATGGTCACCTCTGTTGATGTCACCGCCTGCACTTCACCCCCTTCACCAACAACAGAGACACCTCCACGGGGTGTCACCAATGTTCCACTAATCTGAAACAAGTTTCGTCGATAGCACGTCAGTTCAGCTTGTGGGCCGTTGCCATCGTTGATATTGGCTGGCATTTCAGACAAAAAAAACATGCCATGAAGCTGAGCCGACAATTCAAGCTGCTGAATACGACCATGGCGATCGACCAAGGCGTACTTGTCGGCAGACCGCTTGAAGGCCAAAAGCTTGTGGCCCTGGCTCATTTTACCATCATCGCGGCCTTCATGGACTATGTCTATGTACTGCTGGGTTTGGTTGACGACCGAAGACGGTTGCGGCGGCTGTGCCACTGTCTCGGTCTGAGAGTAGGATCGTTTCAAATGGTTGTATGGCTGCGACGTGTCAGGAGGGTTGTGTCGGTACATGCCATCTTCTGCATAGCGGCCATACTCTGCATACGATGGTGAACCTGTCCTCGGCCTAGATGGCTGTCGTGGAAGGGGTGCTGTTGCTCCTGCTCCTGCTGTCGCAGCTGCTGTTGCTGCTGTTGCCACGGGAGGATCTGCTACGGGTGCGGATGTGCTAGCGAGGACTGGATCGAGCGTGGTGGGACCATAACGACTACTTGGCATCGGTACGCCACTGCCATAACTGGACCATAAGTTGTTTGGTTCCTTTAGATCTGCCATTGTTGCAACATACGTCGTCATCGGTGGCTACTTTTCTTTCTAGCTTTTTTTTATTTTGTTGGATAATAGTGCTGGGAAAGAATACGCTTGAGCAAAAAAGGCACCTTTCGTAATCGTAAATGATTGACTTTTGGGCCTATTTTTTTTGTTTTTTTTGTGGTGTAGTGTTTCTTTATGAGAAGGTAACGTCAAGTTGACAACTTTGGCGCTTGGTAATATATCAACAGTGAATCGAACAGTTGCAGTCTCAATACGACATTTGAATGGGAAAAGAGAATCCTTTTTTCATTCTTTTCCAAAAATTTACCTTGCCGGGCACCTCGTTCTTGTATGAAACGAAGCACCACAGTATGTTTGCAGCTTTTCTTTTCTTTTCAGGTCCTCGTTTTATTATTTCTTTTTTTCTTCTTCTTTTTTGCCTGCCTTTATTTTTTGGGGGGGAGAAAATCATATTCCAAGAGTCCTTTTTTTTATTATTTATTCACGTTGTCGCAACTTACCGCTTCAATTTCAACTTTATGGATGGGAGAAAAAAGAAAATTCACCATTCAAAATCCAAGATCTTGCAGGGCTTCACATTTTCTTCTTATTTTATTTGCTGGCGTATTTAATTCTTTAATAAAAAGCTAATATTATTAGGGGGAAGAGAGAACTTGTCATGTGGAGCCATGCTTTTCGTCATTTTTTCGTGACCTTTTTTTCTACTTACTTTTATTTCTTTTGATGAAAAATATGCACCATCATGTATGTACAAAGCTATAACCTTGTCCATGTAAAATACAGAGTTGAAGAAAGTAAAAAGGCGAAAGAAACTCTCTACACGCTCAATCCTCAAAGTAAGCATTGTTCATTTTTGTAAATATTATCAGATAATATGCAGGGGAAAAAAATAGAGAAGAAAAAAAACAAGAAGAAGATATGTCTCTTAGTTGATTTCTCTGGGGCGTCGCCATCTCCATCTATCAAGGAGTATGTACCCTTGTATGTAGCACTTCTTTCATTCAATTTGTGCACTAAAAATGTGACCCTAGTCACTGTGTGTGTACTTGCAACGGTCAACGTTTGTTTCCGCAATACAACGTGAAACCGTTAGCCAACGCTAAAATCTTTTGGAAAAAGACCAACCACGTTATGGAAGCGTGGAGGAAGCTTGACCTGACAAGCTCTTTCAAGAGCTGTGGGGCAACCTTTTTTTTCTGACTCTAATAAAATGATATCTTGGCAGCCATCTATTTCCATTCTCTTTATAATAGATAAAACAAGACCAGCGGTTAAGCATGATTGTAAATGGAGTGTGTAATACCTAACCCTTTTACTGGTGGCTTTTGCTGCCTTTTTTGGAAAGATCTTGCTGTAACGCTCTTTTGAAGAGCTTTGGCGCGTTGAGAATCGCACAGCGACGATCATTAGCGCGTCCCTTGAAAATATTAAAGGTTGAAACAAGCAGGATGGCAATTTCTTAATTTCTTTTTTTCTTTCTTTATTTTTTGTTTTATTTTACCTTTTTTCTTCTTCTTATCCAAAATGTCTTTGACCCTGTGTTTGTTTCCCCATTCAAATCAAACGTTCAAGTTGGGGGCTATCAGACTGTTTCTTTTCCAATTAGGGACCGCTCGAAACCTTCATTTCCAAAAGAAGAAATGGAACCGAGCATGCTAAGCCAATTCCTCTCAATACCCCCATGAAAAGAGGTACATTCGTCCATACCTCGACGAATAATGAGTGCAAGACAAAACCTGGACCCGGTGGATGCAATCATAAGTCCGTCTGAATCGAGCTAGGTTTGTACATGAAGATGTATGTAGTATGATGTACATACATATTATGCTACACGGCACCAGGTGAATGGATATGTACGCATCTTCAAAGCTGATTAGCGGCTCAGCGTCTTCCATGTGTAGCGTTGCACGGCTTTCAAGTTTCCATACCACGTTGAGATCGGCAATTGGCTATTCTTTTCGAACCACTCGACTTTCCGACCTTGACTCGGACACTCCATCGGTTACCGGCATCACTCGAAGAGGCCGGGAGATCTACCTGCCTTCTTTTGTTTCACTTGAGTCTTTTGCAGTCTTGTTCTCTTACAGGGAACAAGCTTCCTTATGCAATACAATCCATCTTCTTCAATTTTTTTGAAAGCCATGGATCTGTAAAAGAACATTTGAACTGATTTCATCTGAAACGAGGGATGTGCATTTCCTTGCTTTATTTGCGACGTAAAGTAGTATTTGAATTGCCTCATCTCGATACTCACGTAATATTGCCGGAGGAAACACCAAGGAAAATCAATGTGCAATACTGTGCTAAACTGTAATACATACACACTTTTTGCCTTTCGATTTGCAGCAGAAATGATTGACATGTAAACACTAGCCACTTTCCAGTACGGTTATCTGCTGGACAAAATGCCTCAATGGCTTTAATTGTCAAAACTGAATGATTCAAAGTATCCAAAACGTTGATTACCGTCTTTTTACCATCAATCCTTTTTTAAAAAAGTTTTCATTCTTCCACTCAGCCCAGCGTCGTATTACATTAGGTATTATCAAAGATCAGCATTTTTTTCCGAACCAACTTGACGCAGGATGCCCTCATAATATCCCACGGCTTTAGTAGCCAAGTTTGCATGATTCCTACATACATAGCATCATGGATTTTCTTTGTAATAAAAGCGGATGATAAACAATTTCTTTGAAAGAATAACGAAAGAAAGAAAATGCAAAGGCTAGAGCGTCGCAGCTCCTTCAAGATTCCAAGCATGAGAGTCACATGAGCCAAAATGTCTTTTCTTTTGACTACATAGGTGCATAGCATGAAGGAGGAGAAAAAAAGGAGAAAGTGTAAGATTGTGAAGAGGGGGGACGAAAGAAGCAACGCAAAGAGGACTGTAATGATGGAAAATATCAAAGGAACAGAAAATAAAGTTTTTTTGATTGGATGGTGAGATGGAATGGTACTAAGTGAGGTTCAGCTGCAGAGTTTGATCATTTGTGCCACTTTTTATGGGTTTTCCTCCAAAGAAACAGCGTTGCAGTAGCGAGTGCATGTAGCCATTTTGGCATCTTTTCGAGAAAAAAAAGAAAAACGCAAGGAGGACACAGTAGGACAGACCACAAAGGTAGGACTGTGCACGTACCAGATGATATTTTGCCCGGATGCATTCATCAAAAAATGGCTAAAAAGGACAGGTGGAAGCGGTAAGGGAAGACCTCCGACAAGAAACCCCTCTTTGATAAGCAGGGATTCAAGAAACTTTTCTTTTTCTTTCTCCAATCACCCGTCACATTCGGAATCTTTCTTGTTGGGTGTTGCACTAGTAATATGGCTTGGTTCTCTCCCTCTCCGTTTGCGTTTGACCAGCGTAAAAAAAAGGCTTGATGGTGGAAACAGAACCAGACAGTTGAAAACATGATGACCATTTTCCGCATCCTGTGATTCTAGGTTGACAAATACTACCTCTGTATCATAAAAATACCTCGCTGCTTTTTTTTCGTAGGACAAATCTATGATTTTTCTTTTTTCTCTTTATTTTCTGGGGAAAGTCGGCGTCCATTTGGCCGTTCCCAGTAGCTCTCCCCATCCACTAATACAGGTCGTACTGGTGGCTTTCTCTGGCAAGTCGTCTCCTCAGTAGGCGCCACCGCCTTTGTCTCCTCCACCAATTCTTGTGACGTCACAATGTCCTCTTTGGCAGCTTGCGGTGGTGAAACTTGACCGTTCCTCCGCTTCCTCACCTCGCGAATAATGTACCAGGCAACGAGAAAAGCAAGAAACAGACAGGACCCAATGGCCAATACGTATCCACTGTAGTCATCGTTTGCATTGTTTGCATTAGGGGCTGTTGGTGCCATTCTTTTCCTCTTTACTGCAAGCTTACTTTGTGTAGGATCGTGCATGTGGTGCGTCGTTCCACTACGTTTATTCTCCTGCAATGATTGGATAGAGAGTGCCGTGACAACCGTCCAAAAGTGGGACAAAATGCACGTTGGACACATGTAGGTACTTTTGTACGTATTGTGCAAGGACGATACAGGTAGATACAAATTGAGGCTATGTACAATCACCAAGTCTTTTTCTTGATCGCCCTTTGGGTAGCATTGATGGCTCGCCATCGATCCCACCCCGACTGGAGGGAATCTTCGGTAATAAGCAGGTCTCGGATGCGGAGATACCTTGCTGGTGGGAGGTCAAGGGCCCACGCCACCAGCCCGAGTTCTCTCGCCACGCTTGTCAAGACATACCAGATAAATCCCACCACAAGACCAGCCAAGAACCCAACCAGGACCTGGGTAGTTGTGTGGTAGCAGAGATACACACGGCTCCAGGCAACCAGAAAAGCAGCAAAGAAAGCACCCATGGAGATGCCTGTACGCATTTGCATCGTCAAAGAGTGCGATTGTCTACTGCGAATCATGAGGAAAAAGGAAATGGTGATGGCCCAAAAGGCCACAAACTGGGCATGTGAGCTGGGCATCCCATAGCCCGCATACGCCGGCAATGGAGCAGCATACATTGGGATGTTTCCTGGCGTTCTTCGTCCAACGAAACGGTCGAGAAGAGCAGCAACAAGGGACGATGAATGTTGATATTGCGGCCGTTTCTGCTTGATCAACCGCTTAAGGACAAAGTTGACGGCTTCGCACGCGAGCTGCCCGAGGAAGGCCAGGACCACCTCGGCCTCCCGTGTGGACCAAACCAGCGTTATATAGACGATAATGAGTGCCTGGGGCACAAGAGAAAGCCACGCTGAAGCGTACGATAACGGGTCCGACGCGTCCTTTTGTTAGTTGTCGCTTAGTATTCCAGAGTGCCATACGTACATAGTACACATGCGTCAGCGACAGCGACGTGAGCTGTCCGTATTCCGACATTCTGGCGTCTCATAATAACGGCCTCTTTTCATGACCGCCGTATAATGCCACACCAAATGATCACGTGATAAGTGGGCTGTCCGTTTATACGGTAATATTGCCCGTATCTCTGGACAGAGAGCACCTGTTGACGTTGTCCACCAACAACGCCCATCCCCACTGCTTCTAATAAAAATTCTCTGCCATAATGTCCATTCTCACCATACCGATATTCCAGTATAATTAGGCAATATATTTACCATTTATTATATTCAAAATGAGGCTCTACCTCGCCCTAGCGCCCTTTTGGGTTTTTCTTGCTCGAGCGTATGCTTCCTACCATTTTTATGATGACATCCAAGTCCATGGAGCATTCCCAAAACATGCCGAAGAACTCATAAAAATGGTGGCAAGAGATGCCATGGAAGAAGAGGACGCGGCCTTTTGTCTCAATATAAACTCGGACGTTCCTGGAAACATGCACTGGGACCGGCCAGACGCTGTTCGTGTTACCCTTGCCATCCCATGAAAAATCCCTAACCATAGTTTGAAACCATCCGAAATCCGACTTGCCTTCCAAAACTCTACATGACCAACAATACATGCTCCCATGCCATGAAACTAGGGACCAAGTGTACGTCCTTTTGTCAGGTCTCAAGCTTCTTTTACTTTGGTGAGCCCATTGATTTAATGCGCGGTAAAATGTGTCGGCCCAACGAAGGCTGCAAAATAACAGAGCAGAAATCAATTGACCTCAAGACGTCATTTTCGGAGGTTGATAAGCACATGATGTCAGCCACAGACTCTGGGAACCCCTCTGTCACTTGGGGCATTGGTTTTGATTCCATAGACATACCTATCCCTGGGCTTCCACTAGAAAATCTTGCCAACGCTACCATTCCAATTCCTCAATTAGGTGGGAATTACACGAATGCTGCACATCTAGCACAACGAGATGATATTTCACAAATTAAGCTCGTCAAAACAGGTCATACGGTTCTCGACAGCATTTTGGCAAACATGGCCATTCAATCCAAATACCACCAGAAAGTCTTGGATACGAATTTTGAACGTATTATGAGAGATGTCAAGGCGAATCAGCCGGAGCCTAGCCGTTTCGGCTGGATTCAAGAGCCTTGGCGCACGACAAAGAAGATTATACTCGGCCTTGGAAAAAATGTCATTCAAGTTGTACGCAAAAGAGACGGCATTGAATGGCACAAGAGATCATTCCGCGTAAACTTGCTGGAGAAGATATTGGAATTTTCAAAGAAAAAGCCGGCGGCCAATCAACAAAAGGCGAATGACTCTACGGTCGAAAAGATTTCCATTCCCATCCCTCTCCCCGTAATCAAAAACCCGCTCTTCTCGGTAGCCACAAGTCTAGGCGGTGTATGGACACAGGATTGGACGGGAAGCCATTACGGTGACTCGGATGTGGCCTCTCTTGAGTCATTTGTTCACAAGCAGCTGCCGACAGATGGTTGTGGCGCATTCTATGCCGTTCCCATCATGGCTGGTATGTGTGGTATCCAAGCATCGCCACGTGTTCCTACGCAGATTCAGCAGCAAGTCAATGCATTCTTAGCCAATACGTCTGTAGAGGACTTGAAAATGAGTACTTTTGCATTGGGGTCATGGTCGCCAGAGAATGAGCATACAATGGGTAGTTCGTACCCAGAAGCCATGTGGGCCATTAACCAGGACAACTGCCCAACGACCTACCACGAATACCCCATTTGTTATAGTTTCCCAGTCCGTGACCGTGGCGGCCACTCGATTACACGGACAGTGTGGCGAAGCTATGACTGTCATAAATGGCAAAGTCTCCCATCCCACTGGCAGCCCAAAGAAATTCGCGAGAGCATGGACTTCAATCACTTTTTCCGAAACCATTTAATCCACGACGGTAGGTTGTTTGATCCCACAACAAAACGATAGCGTTAGAAAAATTAATTATAAAAAGAGACTATATGGGAATCATGAAAAAACCGTAAAAGAGGAAGAAGAAGAAAAAGAAGTCTGTTTTTTTCTAAGGGTTGTAGATGTGGTCGTCAATGTATTTGCCGAGATGGGAATCACCCCATTCTTCCCAAGCAAGCCACTGTGATTCTGGAACACCACTAACACCATTTCTGCGGGCCATCTTCATCACTTCACGAGCAACAATCAAGCTGGATTCACGAACACGGTCAATGTCTGGGTAAATCAGGCCCTTGGCACGCTCTTCGTCGGTCAATGAGCTCGCAAGGGCATCGGCTGCCGTATAAATCATCTCGTCCGTCACACGCGTAGCCTTGGCCATGATGGCACCCTGCCCAATACCGGGGAAGACGTAGACATTGTTGCCCTGGTTGGGGTAGTATGTCTTACCATCCTTTTCGTATGGAGAAAAGGGAGAGCCAGATGCAAAGATGACGTTTCCATCGGTCCAATCAACGGCCTGTTGGAATGTGCACTCGGCCTTGGTCAAGGGATTGCTGAGGGGAAAGAGGATGGGACGACGCTGGGCACCGCCGGCCTCGACAGACGCCTTGAGGGCCTTTACAGAAGGCTCGGTGAACACGCCAAATGTCGCTGTCAAGCCCACAAGAGCAGAGGGTTTAACATACTCAATGACCTTTTCCAGGGTATTGTACTGCTCACCGTTGTTGTCTGAGCGGGCAAAGTACTTCTTGTGCTCGGCAAGCCTGTCACCACGGTCGTTCGTCACCAAACCCTTGGTGTCCACTAGCCAAAACTTGGCCTTGGCGTCTTCCTCTGACAGGCCACGTTTCACATAGTACTCCACCAATTGCTTGGCAACACCGACACCGGCAGATCCAGCGCCCATAAAAACAAGACGCTGCTCCCCAAGGGGGACGTTGGACTGCTCAACAGCATTGATATACCTGGCATCATTAGCGTCTTTTTTTTTTTGGTGCAAGGCTGTGACAAGGCTGAAGTGGGGCGTGGGGTAAAAGTGGGACTCTCTCCAAAGTCTCCAAAAAACTTTAAAAAAACTTACCCAGCGAGAACAACGGCACCGGTGCCCTGGATGTCGTCGTTGAAGCAGTGGTACCGGTTGCGGTACATTTCAAGGTAGTTGAAGGCCTTTTCGCTCTCAAAGTCCTCGAATTGGACAAGCATATCGGGGTATACTTCGGCGCATGCCACCATAAACTCATCCATAAACGCCTTTTGCTCCTCGTACGAGGGACGCTTCTCACGGACGCCGAGGTACAGGGGGTCTTTTAGGTTGTCCTCGTTGTTAGTACCGCAGTCCAGGACAATGGGAAGGGTCTTTTCCGGGCCAATGCCGGCTGCAGCCGTGTACAGCGCAAGCTTTCCAATCTAGGCTGTTAGCACTTTACCCATGATCCCTGCCGCCTATACATACGGGAATGCCAACGCCGTTGATGCCGAGATCGCCAAGGCCTAGAATGCGTGATCCGTCGGTCACAACGCAAATGGCGGGGCTGGTTGAAGGCCAGTTCCTCAGCATTGTGCGGATGTTACTGCGCTGCTTGATGGAAATGTAGAGGGCCTCGGGGCGTGTGTACAGGGTCGAGTACTGTAGACAAACATCGCCAATAGTGGGAGTATACACGAGAGGCATCAGCTCACGAGCGTTGTCAATCAAAAGACGGTAAAACAAGTCCACGTTTGTGTTCTTAATGGACGACAAGTACAGATACCGGTCGACGTCGGTAGACCGTGACCGGAGCATACGGAGAGCACGCTCGCACTGCAGCTCCACTGTCTCTAGCTTGTGTGGCAAAAGACCCGTCAGGTTCTTTTTCGTTCGGTCATCTGGAGTGAATGAGAGGCCTTTTCGTCAGCTTCGTCCCCATGGAAAGAATGAACCAAAGAATGAGAGCCTACCTTTGTTCCACTGTGCATTGCGGAGGACTTGGTATCCATGGGCCTCCTCTTGCGAGATGTAGCGAGTTTCCTCGGTTTGCTTCACAATGGCACCATAGTTATGGGCATATCCTTCGTGGTCATTGAGAGAATGCATCGCTGCTATTTGGAATTAATATTGTGTTGCGAGAAGGGGGGAGGGGAAAAGGTAAAAGATGTAAGATGGGGGGATACGGGACAAAAAATGAAGGGGGATCTGCCAAGTATATATGTCACAAAGGCTGTCAACACGGTCGAAAGGAAACACTGGCCTGGCCCTCTTTTGGAATAAAAAACGTCCTAAAATGGTACGAAATACCCTGTTACATCCGCCTAAACAGGGGTACACTTCGGGGGTTTAAAAAGTGAGAAAAGAAAAGTCTTGGGACCAAATGGTGTCAATTGTCTTCTTACATGCCAACTTTCTATGGGTAGACAGAAGAGGGAGCCCATGGACCGTTCCAACTTGGAAGGGAAAAGAAGAAAGAACTCCAAAGAAAAGGCGTATGCACTTACAGAGAAGAGAAGGTGTAGTAGTACCCGTGTGGTACAGTCGTTGCCTCAAGTTTCGACACGCTATAGTCTTGAACAATTGACGATGCATAGCTTTTTTCAAGCAAACAAAAAAAGGAAAGAAAAGGAAAGGATAGGAAATAGAGACGTAAGAGAACGAAAACGAGAAAGCCTTGTGACTCGATGAATCAAAAACTTTGCATCTTCACAGTCATTTTGAATGGCCAAAAAAAAGCTGGGTTCAAAAAATTATGTAAAAGTCAAAAGCTATGACCCATAATTCTACGAGACCCCTGTCAACGTGTTCTGGAAGTCAACGGGATCGATTTGGTGGGACTTTTCTGGGTCCTGCCAACTTTGAAGATCCCATATACCGGAATCGCCCGGGTATTGCTCACGTACTATTTTTTTTAGCCACTTTTCTTTTCTCGTTCGCCTTTTTGCTCGTGCGTGCCGTCAAAAGGTCCCCCCAAAAGGTGCCTTTCATAAAGATCCAAATAGAGCTATAGGTCGTGTGCTCAACGCCATGTAAATGTTCGTCCAGGCCAACTGGTAGCAAGATTCCCCCCCCCCCACAACTTTTATCTCTTCATGTATTTCTACATTTAAAAAAAGTCCTCATTTGTAACGCCACAAAACACACTTACCCTCCCGAACATGTGTATTTTTATCCTAAAAGCGCGAAAACTCCCACATTATGATCCCCTTGTATCACAGCTTCGTCCGAGCAAAGACGCAGCGTCCCGACCCGTGATCCAGTCACAGTCCTCTCCGATTTGACAGTAGTCACTCAGATACAGACGACTTTTTTGTTGTCCCTGAACGCTACAAAGTGCAAAGCTTGTTGTAGCATACTAACATTCAATGTTGAGATATTTTTAGATTTTTCTTGACTTTACATTTTGCTCTTGCATGTAAAAAATCGCCACACCGCTACACGAGGCTGGAGTATTACCTCTTTTTTCCTCCGACTCTTCCCGTGGGGGCTTTCTCACTCTGGATGATTACTTCCGTGTTTGCTCATGTCAACAACCATCTAAGCTCTATGTAGGTATGTATTTGCAACAGATAAGCTTCACCTCAACACTATGGTTCTATTTTTTCTTGCAAAGACACAGCACCATACATTTTCTAATTGGGCCAACAGTTTGGTATTTTTGGCATGACACGTCTTTTCATTTCCATAAAAAGTGGCCGGAATCATCACCAATGTATGTACGTAATACGAAAGCCCTCCGCCATGTCTTGAGTCCTGACAGCCCCCTTTTATTGTCCCTTTCTTTTCTTTTTCTAATTAATGTTCTTCCGGCCTTGCATCCTACTTCTTTTCGTTGACAAAAATTGTTGAGCGGTGAGCAAGGTAAAAGAACAAAAAAAAGGAATTGAATTCACTCCAAGAAAACCTCTTCAGAAACACACTTACGTAAGAAACACGAAACCACGTGATTTCTACATGCACAAATCTCGGCGATGTCAAAAAAGACGCGATGCAATATGTCAAAATCTTTTGGAAATGGTATCGTCTCCAATGACGCAATCCATGGCCAAAAAATCTGGGGGTGGATCTGAGGATCTTCCCGTTTGTTTCTCATTTCAAAAAGAAAGATTCGATAACGCCGAGCCAACGTAGTGTATGATTAAGCCGATAGCCACGTATAACCGAGGATATAGCCATTGCCGTATCACCGAACCTGCATCTTATGTACCATATGGGAAAGAAACTCGACATGGATGCCAAGAGATCTCGAGACAATTGTTAGTTTTGGATTGTCTTTCCTTTTTATTCTTTCAGAAAGAACTGTTTCAGAAAAGAGACATGTTGAAAATATAAAGTTTGAAATATTCCTTGTTGCAAATTAGGTATGACACTATAATGATTGCTAAATAACATTACGTCCATGGCAGGAGAACCTCCTACATATAGAATATGTAGAAATGTTATGGATCGATTCTTGGGAATAATAGAAAAGACAAAGATAGCGTCTAAGCTGACATTGTCCTTTTTTTCTCCCCTTGAAAACGGACATTTCTTCTCGTTAAATTGTTAAACCAATACCATAAACGCCGTGAAACATAATCAAAAAGCTTTTCGCACATAATCCCTTCTTTTCCATGGACATTACATATCAAAAAGTCGGTTACTGTTTGGAAATTCAGAAACAACATAGCTTGGCTCACCACCATCTTGCTGCTCATCATAGGGGAATGGAGTCTGCCCGTTGCCTTCCATGGCAAATCCTTCATACTCCAGCTGTCTGTCTGATGGGTAGTCTTCCGAAACTTGATCCACGCCCATCTCGTCAAACATTTGTCCTTCATACTGAGTATAAGGGTCCGTGCTACGAGGCTGTGCCACTAAAGGATCCATGGCGTTTTCCAAGTCGGAATAATCATATGATGTATCCTGGAATGAAATTGATGGGTCAGTAGTGTAATGCTTAAAGTAGGACGGGTCCGGTATGGGTAGGTTGGGATCCAATGGCTGCAATGGTGCACGCGTCCCAAATCTACAGTCAGTTAAATGTAAACAAGAGTCATGCAAAAGCCTTACCCATCACGGGCTCCCACGAACATGCTTTGCGAAGCCATTACTGCATGGTTAGATTCATCATGGTATAATGGTTAGAATACACACCAGGCGCAGCGCCGTTTGCTCCATAGTAGTCGTATGATTCTTTCGGGCATTGGAATGTATCTTCTGCCAGTGCATAAACAGCAGCCTCGACATCGTGCGGATTATGGATTCTGTCCTCGAATATGGCACCATGTCCTTCATTCATTTTTGAAAAGGCATGCGATCTCGCAAGACGTCCAACTCGCTTGGAGCGAGGCTGGTCCATTTGCCCATCTTCGCTCCTCATAGCATCTAGTCCAAATGCCTTATTACGACCACGAGCCTTACGCTTACGTGGGGGAGAGCTTGGAGGCGATCCATCAATAGACGGGCTGGCATAAATGTCTCGCTCACGTCTCTTCTCACCCGATGGACCCCAAACAGTCTCAATTGCAGTAATTGTCTCAGAAGTAGCTCTTAGCTGGTCAACTGCTCCCACTCCCTTTCGTTGATTACGAATTTTTTTCTGGTCAGGTGTTGCTGAATCAAATAGATCCATGCCTGGCCAAACCACGCCCTTCAAAGACTTCCCAAGCTGTTCGTCATCTACAGTACCAGCCCCAAAAGAGCTATCATACTCAGAAACGTCGCGAGCAGAGTCATCAAAGCTAGAATCCTCAATTAAGTGCATTCGTGGACGGCCACGCTTAGCTGGGCGAGGATTCTCGTAGACGCCACCAGCAAACTTAACTATATTGGAGCTAGAAGCCGAAAGCCATGATGAATTAGCGCATGAAACCCCCTCTGGTGTAGGGTAACTGCTTCTAGAATTATTCATATCGTCAAGTGGTTGAACTGGATGACTCAAAGGGGCACTGGGCTGTTCAAGAGTTAGCCATACATTTGTTTTCATCTTGAGCAGTTATAAACTCACAACTATCGCGGTCTTTGGTCGACGAATGGACTTTTTAGCTCCCTTTGCTTCTAGTCTCTCAGACAACCGACGACCAAGTCCATGCTCTTCAAACCACGCTTCAAACTCATCAAGCTTTGCTTTCATATCAGGATCAGTTTTGGCTTTCAACTCTAAACTGAACTTTTGATGAAGATGAGATTTAGACGAAACATGAGTCAACAAATGTGAGAGGTCCGAAAACTTTGGGGTTTTCTGACACAGACGGCATTCCAACTCAAAAGAAGGAACTTCTGCTCGAGAAGTGATAGCAGCCTGTACTAAGGCTTTTCTACGGGGAGGCATGGTGACAATCTATAGTTAGTACCAAGGAATATAGAGAGAGACGAGCTTCTGTTTTTCGAAAAAAAGGAATGGTGAAAAAGTACAGTGTGCAGAAATAGTAATGGAGACGTACGAGTCAGGAGCAACTGTTGAGGGGGAAGTAAAAAGAAAGTGGAGTTGAAAGAGATATTCATAAACAGCAATAGCACTCCTTGGTGGAGTAGCTCTTTCCCCGGATTAATAGACGAAGCAATTGGGAAACAACGGGACAACAGATCCACAACACAAAATTGTGGATAGGGGACTACAAAAGAGGCTGAGGAACTATGGTATGATTAGCCAGTGCTTCATGTACAGGGAAAATAGAAACGAGATAAAATGCTAACACTGGAGGCATTAACACTACCACTACAAGGGCTATCTTAAGTATAAGTAAATAGAGCAATACTGAACCTTTACTTTTGCAGGGGAAGTCACTCCCAGAAAAGATCTTCTTGATTACTTTCTGATTCACGACGTGAAAGACAACAATACAATGTCCCAAAGCTTGTCAAGGCCTCTTACTTTCTTACGAAAATGACAAGGATGACAAGGCTGTTACTTAAGACGTCGTAAACAATCAATAGCCAGACGAAGAATGAAAAAAAGAAGGTAAATAAGGAGCGAGTCGAGGAGTATAAGTAAGCCCTCGTGAGATGCACTCGATCTAACAGAAAGAAGAAGGAGCGGGGTCGAAAAACAACCACTCTATGGTCAAGGCTGAAAATGGAGTGCAAATTGCTTATAACATTGGTCGTAAAGAGTAAACAAAGGAAAGAACGATCTACGGAAGGTATGGAAGAAGAAGAAAGTGGATGATAAATTTCACGTGAACCACCTGCAAAATATTCTTCTCCGCTCCAAGGACGAAAATGCTTGGGCCATGGAAGGCTATCGAGCGAATCAGCGGTATAGTCCTATATTCGGAATTATTATTTTCCCCCATTTTCTATTTTCTTGTGATGCAGTTGAGGAAGGTGCGCTAGCTAAAGTGGGTATGTTTATAGGACTTTAGTGCTTATTTTTTCATAATGTTATAATCATGTTTATAGCCATTCATAAAAAAGGATATGATCAGGTCCTGGATTCGAGGAAGCTCGAAGACTTTTTAAGAGAACCAAAGTTTTCATTATCCAACAGGTTGTGATATATGTATGACCAAAAATATATCTTATTCATTTTATAATGCCTATTATTGTTTTATATATTTTTCTATTGTGGCTTTTGGCATGCAATATGCGGCATGCACTGGAACTATGCCTTCATATCCTAAAAGGCCCAGACCACCTAGCGAGTATACAGTATGCCAAACATCGACCATGTTACCAGGTCGATCTGAGAATCCGCCATTTTCAGGGTCTTGGCATTTCAGAATGAACGAAATGAGTGCATCTCTGTCAATCCAGTGCAGCCTTTTTAAAAGAGCGAGGCTACTTAATACCCACCAGCTATAGCAAACATCTTCTAGTTTTTCTGGGCGGCCATTTAACCCACCATTAGGAACCTGACGTTCACTAAGCCAGCGTCCTACTTTATCAAAATCGACCATTTCTTCCAGACGACCAGCAATTGCAAATACAGACAAGCAAGTAAATACTTGTCCTGCATGGGATTCTGCACCAGGCCGTGAGCCATAGCCGCCATCAAAATTGGCACAAGCAGCTACATATTCAACGGCTTTATATACGTCTACCAAGTCAAGTCTTCCCAAAAGCGAGAGTGCATTTAAAGATCCATAAAGAAAGCGAGTGTCCTCCTCGCCCCACTCATCTCCCATAAAGGTTCCAGTCGATGTCTGTAAATTTGATAAAACTTCGCTGAAGTTAGCTTTTTTTTCTATAACTGTAGACAAGATACATACACTTGGCAACAGCCTCACGTCCAGATCCAAGCTCTGTTTTCTTTCCCTTTGTTTCGAGCTCGTCGAAAGCATCTAGCATGGCAAGAATTTGTATAGCACTCACTGTGTAAAGGACATGTGCATCATGTCCTGGGGCAGCAGCAAAACCGCCATTATCACATTGACATGACAGAACAAACTCAACTACTTCCTCTCGTGGAAGAGCATCCTGCCTTGCTATAAAAAACAGCGAGGCCAAGCCCCAGTAGAGGCCATTGAGCCGGAGGTGTTCCGTGAGCCAGTATTCATACTCGTCTTGCCGTTTGTTTAAGCTCTGGATGTACTTGACATGAGCTTCTACAGCTAATTCCGGCACTGTTTCTGAAAGCGACATCCTTCTCGGCCTCTAATTCCTAAATCCGTTGTCTACACTTGATCTCTTGTGCTTAAGCTCATATCAGAGTAACTGCTGCGCCTACTGGACTGGTACCAGTGGCACAATTGAAAGACAGTGTGACCAGCCCCACATTATGTAAGATTACATAATAACAGGCCGTTGTAAACACGTCAAGAAAAAAGGGCTGGCATATGATCTCAACTTCTCAAGGCTATATATGCAATTGCCATCCTAATATCACGTCATGATAATGATATGACGAGATAGAAGGAAGGAACTTGATAGAAAGATATCAGGAGGAAGGGGGCGATAATGGGCGAGACTAGCCGTGGTCACATTATGTTGATGAGCGTCATTAATGAAAGCAATGAACAGGGCATGCTTGACTACTATAACGTGTTTTACAAGGTAGGACATGGTGCCATGTAAGAAAATCTCGGTCCTTACCATGAAGGATGCATAAAAGACGTCATGATTTGCTTTCAGGGTGGATTTGTGTAACCCAAGCATTAATAGAAATGATATGTATTCTTTTGAAATTTTGCGCAAGATATGTACTGCAACGATGTATTGAGACATTGAGTAAAAAAACCGTCGTCATAATAATACTTTTCTACTCATTCGAGTCTGGACTCTATTCAAAGTTGGTCTCATTGTAATTGCTTTGCTGGATTACATACACAGGTACAAGCTACAATGCAATCTATTTTCGCGATGCCAAGATTGCTTGAAGATTTGGTTTTCAGCCGAGCATTGATGGCTAGTTCTTCATACTTTGGCAATCAAAAAGATGCTAAAAAAAGCTAAAAAAATTGATCTATTCCCGTGATGCCTCGAAAATCCAAATTGTATGTATATATCTCACGAACCCTACCGATTCCGGGGCACTACTACTGCAAGTCAATCAAACGAAAAAAATCCCACCATACAGTGGTTGACGTTGGATGATAGGGTACAAGGAATGCATGCAAAAGTTAAAAATAACTTTCGTATCCTGGTTCAAGAAAACTCTACAAGTTTTGCAAAAAAATACCCCTCATTGCTTTCACAGACTAATATTGATTCATCTTTTTACTTGCCCTTCTAGTTGTTTCTGTCAACGGGTTTGTGTGTGTTTGTTATGTGTGTGTGAGAAAAAAAACGTCTTGAACCCCTTTTTTCACCTTGGACAAGAGTACCCTCGTACACACTAGTTTCGTGGGACAGCCACTCCCTTTTTAACCTTCTCTGAAAGAAAATTTCTTGACACAAATAAAACAAGAGAAACGATCGGTATTCTCCAACAAAAAAACACTTCAGAAGAAGTGCGTTTTTTCCGCAATACGAAATTATCTTTAATGATATACGTAGCCAGAAAATCGTACACAGTGTGACACGGCCTGCAGCTACATACTACCCCCCCTCTCCACCCCTGCTGGGCCATATCTTGAACCATTTGAATTTTTGAAAAATATTTTTTGAGAGTTTTGGCCTCTTTTTTGCGAATTGGACACATTGCTCGGCAATACAGCTTCAACATTTTATAGAAGACTCTCGTGCATTTCTATCGGCAAAGTTTGCGAATACAAAAGAGCAACATATTTTGCAGCACAAAGGGGGTTGACCAACAGGCCTAAACAGAAACAACGAGGCTATTCTTTTGCATCCAACTGGAGAGGGACAAAACCATCGCCTTTGAGAAGCAAAAACTCGGCAAACCAAGTATTGCTAGTCAGCGACGGTCAACAAACTCCTTGAAAGAGGCGTGATACAGCTGGCCATATCTTTATAATAAAAATCTTTTTGGGGGGATTTTTGATGTTTTTGGAGTTCATTTATTTCTTATTTTTGGGAAAATTTTTTCAATCATTCCGTCCCAGGACAGCAACCTAATAATCTTTTACCATGGGTCGCAAACAACCACCTCAACCGCTGACACTGTCGGGTGGAATTGGAACAGAAACGGTGCGATTGGTTTCTCCCGAGGCAGATGCAAAAGAAGACACCGCGGAGAAGAAAGCCCACTCACCCATCTCACCGCACTCGACGGTAAAATCGCAAGACAGTAGCAAGAAAGGGAGCTCGCACAACGACAACGGGTCCGCATCAAATGTAGGCATGATGTCACCGACGATTGTCAAGTCACAGCCATTACCCCAGCTAAGTGGCTACACGGGCACATCTCTTCAGCAGCCACAAGTCCATGTGGCCAACCTCGTACAGTCGACGACAGATGGCACGCAGAGCCCGGACTACCCGCAGTCAATCATTACAGTTGATTCTACACACGCACAAAGCCAGCCTTTACGAAAGGAAGACTCACAGCAGTCTTTCAAAGAACGAGAACGAGAAAAAAAGGCAAAGACAGCACAACAGAAACAACTAGGTCATGGGAAACGACATGAGGACAAGACATCGAAATCGAATTTCTTTTTTCACTTTGGCAAGTCCACAAAGGACAAGACGACACAAGACGATTCACGTGTACATTTAGGTAAGACCTCTCTCCCTGCCCTCTCTCACAGAGACATGTGTGCGGACAATGTGCAAGGCCCAGCTGGGAAGCAACAACCGGCACAAGAAGGATTTTGTGGAGCGTCCATAACGGCTTTTTGTGCATTGTCCGGATGTGCATCCCCGCTGTTTTATGCTTTGCCACTTCGTGTATTGTATTCCACGTCGTATCTCCCGAGCGACTGGATATAAGGAAGCCGCATTTGTCTAGCCCCCTTCCCGCTTTCATTCTCCTGCCCGTTTTTTTTTTTTTTTTACTTTTTTACATATGAGACTGTCTGAAAACGGACAATGAAGGAGCTGCTGCTTATTCACCCGTATTGGGGCTACTATGACGTACATTTGCTAACACTTTTTATGCTAGAATCTTATGATCAACGTACGCCGCTAGTAGGCGCTAACGTCGCTTTTGGTTCACGATCTGAAACGATGCTGAATCCGTTGGCAGCAGGCGACCTTGACTCGTCCCTAATAGGTGGCAAAAGGTCCAAGCAAAAAACATTTTCTCGTCTTGGCCGTCCCAAGTCAATACGTGAAGACATTGGACGCTCTGTGTCGATTTCTGCCACAACTGCTGACGCCGCGCCTGGTCATTTTGGCGATAAACATAGTCTGACGCTTCCCCCTGAGACAGGCACCAGCAGGACTCTATCTCCTCGAGATACAATGACACAAGGCCGGAGCCAGTCTGTTGACCAAACTGCCTCGCGTGCAGTAGGCACTTTCAAGCCCTCTCATGTGCGCGACAACGGCGGGTCTCTTTTGCAAGGCCTCTTCAACACGTCAAAGAATGCAGCTGATCTCATCAGCAAAAATATCTTTGGGAAGGTGCCCAGGGCACCTGTGCCGATTCACCCGGTTGTTGACGACGAGCACTATGTGATGCGGGTGTTGAATCTACCTCTTGTGGAACAGACGCGACTGACGCGCATTTCAAGGCGTCTCGAAGAGTCTCGTGACCGGACAGAGTTCTGGATGCCCGCATTTCCCTGGCGAGCCATCGACTATCTCAACTCCAAGGGCACGCATGTGGAGGGCCTCTACAGAATACCCGGCAGTGGTTTTCAGGTGAAGCGGTGGCAGAGGAAATTTGACGAGGGTGTGTACATGCGTTCGCGCTTTTTTATTGTTGCTCTTACTAATGGTCAGAATACGACGTCAATTTATTTGACCAGAGCGACCTTTATGATATCAACATTATTGGTTCCATGCTCAAAGCTTGGCTTCGTGAGCTCCCAGACGAGCTCTTCCCCAAGGAGACCCAAGAGAGGATTACACGCGAGTGTGAAGGCGCCGAAACGGTTCCGGATATGCTCGTCGAGGCTCTCTCCAACCTGCCGCCGTATAATTACTACCTTTTATTTGCCATTACCTGCCATCTCAGCCTGCTCCTCGCGCACTCTGCCGAGAACCGCATGGACTACCGCAATCTCTGCATCTGCTTCCAGCCATGCATGAAAATGGACTTGTTCTGCTTCAAGTTTCTCGTGTGCAACTGGCGCGAGTGCTGGAAGGGTTGCCGCAATGAAAAAGACTATATCCTTGGCGAGTACGAGATCTTTGGCGAAACCCCCACCATTGACCTGAATAACTATTCAACGCCAAGCCTTTCCGACGAAGAGTCGACCCCCAAAATTGTCGTTGCTGGCAGCGACCATGCCACGGTGTCGCCACGTACTCTCCCTCTCCGGCAGCAGGGAAGTAATGACTCGAACATCTCTGAACAGATTGCCCACGTAGAAGTGCAGATTTCCACGCCTCCCTCGCAGAATGGCGAGATGCGCCCGTTGTCGCCCATCAAGCCACTGTCTCCGTTGGGGTTCTAAGCGCGCTTCCCACTCTCCTCCGTGATGCCTTTACGTCTTTGATGTCTGATGATGCGAGTTTCTTCTTTTTCACCATTGTCATTTTTTACGTTAATTTTGTGGAGTACGATTTGCTTGCTTTCATTTCTTTTTCTTTCATTTTTTTTCATCTTTGAATACTGTTTGTACATTGGATTTACTGTTGTGTGGCCAAAACATGTTAATTAATGCTGGGCGTTGACATACCTCTTATATAATGCAAATTTGTTGTGATTTCGTTGAGCCTTTTTGCGCGACAATTCGTTATGTGTACGATTACATACTACTACCGGTTGAACCCGGGAGGCGCGACTGGACGTGATGGCAGTCCTGGCGGTGGCATAGGCTGTCCATATGGGGGAGGAACGCCATACTGCCCTGGGGCAGGAGGGTAAGGCGTCTGTGTGTAACCAGTGGGCATTGCTGGTGTAACTATGGGCCGATCCATAAGATAAGCCGCGGGCAGTGGTTGAATCTCCGGTACGACGTTGTGCTTCTTTCCTTCTGCAGCCAGCTTACGCTCTGCTGCGTCACCATGCCGTTCGCCCTTTCCGTCCTTTTTGTAGGCATACTCCACCGAAATCTGCTTACTCAGCAGGTACTGGCCATGCATTTGGGCAATTGCGGTGTCCGAGGCCTCGAAGCTGTCAAAACTGACAAAGCCGAAGCCCCTGGTTTCGTTTCCGCCGTCGCGGACGACATGAGGTGCCTGCACGAGCTGTCCGAACCGGGAGAACGTGTCGTAGAGGATCTTTTCATCGACTTGGGGGTCTAAATTGTTGACAAACAGTTCGGCGCCAATATCAGCGCCGTTTTGGCGGTCTGCCGAGGCCTTGTTGACGCGGATGGCCTTCCCGTAGAGCCGTATGCCGTTGAGACATTGTGTAGCGTACTCTGCAGAGTCGGGGGTGTTGAATTCGACGAAACCAAAGCCTTGATGCTGCTGCGACACTCGATCCATGGGCATGTGGATGTTTTGCACAGGGCCCATTTGTGTCATGAGCTCCCACAGCACGGCCTCGGTCATGCGCTCGTCGAGATTTCCCACATAGACAGTCGCGTCCTTGTTTTGCTCCCAGTGTCGGTTCGCCATGGTCTTGCTAATGGCATATTATCACGCGATACCTCAAAATGGTACTGAGTAAATTTTAATGGGTCCTTGACAAAAAAGCGGGTTCTCGCTTCTATTAAAGTGGGTCTTGAAATTTCATACATATCGCAAAGCATCTTGTGATAAGAAGTTAAGAACTTGTGAACGGGAGCCTTGCCGTCTGAGCAACAAATCTGATTCTCTAGCCAATGATGTTTACCCTATCGGAAGAGTCCAAGGTAAATACGAGAATGAAGTAAAAAAAAAACGTATTAACAGGCAATCTAGGAGCGCATCGGTCGTATTATCGACATGGCACAATTTGTTATTCACTAGTATGCATCCCAAATTTAGTGAAAGGGCCTAACATTTGCAGTGGATACTTGCCCATGGTGCTGTACTTGGGATATACCCGCACTAACCCTCGTCCTGCGTTGATCAAGTATGTCATATATGAACTTTACCACTGCAAGATATGCTAACCCTGCAGCCTTTTGTCCCCTTTGTCCTAGTCTTGTCCTCGCTAGAAACGGAAGCCGGTGTTCAAAAAAAATTTAATGACTTTATTTATTATGCTATTGTAAACAAATTCTACTCGCTTTTTTTACTGGTAATTATTAAGGTTCCGAAGCTGTGCTCGAATGTAATCATAATTGGGCTTCTGATAGTAGCTGAGATTATGAGCGGACAACATAATGTTGTGAAGAGGTAATGGAAGTTTGTTTCCTTCAAGATAGTTAAGTTTTTCCTCGAGAATTTGATCGTACTTGTCTCCAAAATATCTCCAAGGTACATCAGTGTAGAGAGAAATCAAGGCATATGCAAAGCCAGTAATGTCATCTCTACGGGATAGCGAGCTTCCATTTTGTGCGTGTATTGATGTATATATACCATTCCAGGCATTACTTGGATCAATTGTGCCCTCATGATGGCACCGGTTTCTAAAGTTCCAGTAAGGCACACACACGCCGTAGTCAATCAGGAAAATCCTTTTTAAGTCGTCGTTCTTGCAAAGGATATTGTCCGACTTTATATCCCCATGAATATATCCAAGTTTGTGAATATTTTCCACGATATCTAAGACGGCAAATCCAATGCTTGCCACAGAGTTTAGGGAAAAGAATTTCCTTCTACGTGCTATTATATGAAACATACTTTCACCAAGGAGCTCCATCGCAACGGCAGAATAACCGTACCCTATACGTTTAGAGGCATATATATTAGGAACTCCTTTTAGGCCATGAATCTTTGAATGCACTTCAATCTCACGAACAAAAGACTCATGCGGCTGAATCTTTATAGCCACCTTGGCGTTATCCCTGCTAGGTCCTTTATGGCCTTTATACACCACACCATAGGAACCTTGCCCAAGTTTATCATCAAGTGTATAGTTTCCTAAAATAGGTACATTCTAGATAAATGGTTAGTTGTCGACACAAAAGTGTACTACGTGCCTTGAAGAAACGTTCCACTTCATTTGTAATAACTTCAGCAGTTTTTATAGCCATTTTAACTTATTGAAGATAAATATCCAAAAAAAGCCTTTTTTCTCTTTTTGATAACAAACTTGAAAGTGTTCAGATCTTCTTTTTATCCAGCTAAAAAGCATTACTTATGTTACGATGAATCCTGTGCTTTAATGAGTAAGATTCCATGTTTTGGGCGTCGTCTTAGCGTCATGTAATGGGTATTATGGATCTTTTCCACATGGCTATACTTGGAAAATGTCTTCTTGGCATATTATGACGAATGAAACATATCGTGGTGTATTGGATGGCTGACTCTAATGAGCACTACGTAGCATATCTGTAGCATGTCTCAAGTCTCACACGAAAAATTCAAATTTGAATCATAGAAACTTTACATCAATGAAAGGTTTATTCAAGATAAATGAAAGGATTGAACGTATTTACTACTTGGAGTTCTTGAATAATATTAGTTGTGAGCGAATCCACGAATAATTTGGCTTGTCGGAATATTTAAGATTATGAGCATGTACCATGATTTCATAAAGATATTTTGAAGGCCTTTCCGTCTTTTTCTTTAGGAAGGCATTCTTTTTTTCGAGAACAGCATTGTTATCGTTTTTGCAAGAGATCCACGGCAAGCCTTCAAAAAGATGAATTAAGGAATATACCATGGAAGAAATGTCATCTCTTCGAGATGGCCGATGACCTTCTTGTGAATGTATTGAGGCATGTACACCATGTCTAGCAAATCTTTGATTAAAATAGTCCTCGATATGCTCATTCGATGTATTGTCCCAGTAAAGCTTTGACAGCCCAAAGTCAATCAAGAGCGCCTGTCTCAATAGACCAGCTCTGCAAGCAATGTTCGTCGGCTTTATATCACGATGGATATATTTTTCTTCATGCATTCCTTCCAATGCATCTATCAAGGAGAGCCCAATGTCTGCCACTTGATCCGAAGAAAACCCTTTTTGTTTTCTTTCGCAATGGTCCTGGAATACCTTGTATATACTTGATCCAAGAAGCTCCATCACAATGGCATAATAATCATCATCAATGTCTCCATAGAAATATATGTCAGGGACTCCGTCGAGGTGGCAAAATTTCAAGTGCAGCTTCAGCTCTTCTCTGGCGGTGTCTTTCGCCTTCTGAATTTTAATGGCAACCGGCATCCCATCAATCAGATCCTTGCCTTGATATACAACACCAAACCCCCCATGACCAATTTCTTGCTCAACAAGATACTTGGAAAATATCGTTTTGCCCTGTAAAATTTTAGCAAAAGGGCCATATCTAGAGCGTACTATGAGCATACCTTGAAAAGAGATTCCACTTTAGCGGACCTTCTCTTGCTATCAAATGTCTTTTTTTTCATCCCCATGGTTGCTGTATTTATTTATGACTTTGTTGCGAATAAAAGGTTTTTGCTACATTCTAGAGGCTCAGAGTTTCTTCTAGCTGGATTTAAAGCGTCACTGTGGTATGGTGAGAATAGTGTTTCGTAATAAATGTCACGATTATGTAGGCACCCGTACCTGATACTACTACAGGGCAAGATTATGTGTCGCTTGATATGTATGCACATGGTAGATAATTCTCCATTTGATTTTGCCAGGAAATTGGAGGCAACTGTGAAGGGAGGCATTGGGTTGATACTATTGGTTTTCGTGATAAAAAAAAGAGTAATAGCTGGTTCTCATTCTCAATTTTCTCGTATTCGTCTATCATTATATTTTGATAAATCTACAATCTATCTTTGATCCCTACCTAGGCAGGTAGTTTTTACTGATTTCCAAAAGAGCAAAGGCAAGCCAAGTTGCACCGATAGCTTATGGAGGTGGGCTTAGTAATCATATATTTTACGTCATGGCAGTTGTGGAATTATTTTATAGAAAGGACTGATCTTTCCACAAGGATTGGCGTGGCAATGGCGTCTTTGGCGTCCTCTGCCGGTGCAGGCCCATCCGAGAAAAACCTCTCCAAAAGCACAATTGAGGCAATAGCAGGTTTAACGGCCGGAACGGTGACGACTGTGGTTGTCCATCCTCTTGATCTTGTTAAAACGAGGATGCAAACGTACCGTGACCAGCGGCCATCGCCACTACAAGTTTTTAGGGGCCTTCTGCAGCAGCCACGGCCAGTGATGGCTTTATACCGTGGCATTGCCCCTAACATTCTCGGCAATGCATCCTCTTGGGCAGCCTTTTTTTACTGTAAAGAGCACGTTGAAAACGCGCTGCGGTCCGTCACGGACAGCCCCCTTACGCCGGCCGATTACTTTATTGCCTCGGGTCTGTCTGGCATTGGGGTACAGGTGCTGACAAATCCAATATGGGTCCTCAAAACACGCATGCTTGCGTCTGACCGTGGGAGTACTGGGGCGTACCTCAGCATGTGGCAGGGCGTCCGCCAAATATGGAAAACGGAAGGTGCAAGGGGATACTACCGGGGCCTGGCCATAGGACTCCTTGGGGTGGGGCATGGGGCCGTGCAGTTTTCAGTATATGAGCCACTGAAGCGAGTGCTGTCCGAGTCGCATTCGTCCACGACGACAACGCTGCTGGCGTCGTCGACGGCAAAGCTCGTGGCTGGGGCCGTGACATATCCATACCAGGTAGTGAGAAGCCGGCTGCAAAATTACCATGCAGAAACACGGTATGGCAAGGGCGCCAAGGCCGTTATATGCCAGCTGTGGCGACAGGACGGCGTGGGGGGGTTTTACCGAGGGTTGTTGCCGAGTTTGGTAAGGGTGATGCCTGCGACATGGACGACATTTCTAGTGTATGAAAATATGAAGCGGTTTCTTGGATGATTTATGGGCCCGTTCCTGCCCAACGCCCACCATTCCTGGCGAATCGGCCTCGTTGGCTTTTTCTTGAAGATGTTTCTAAAATTAAAAATGTAGAATCACGTGTGAGACGCGTCTGTGTTGTTCGTGGAAGTTTGCACTTCACTTCATTGCAGATCTCCCCGCCGCGCGTCTAATTTTTATTCAAGAGTGAATCTTTTATAAACATCCGAAGAGCCATCGTTGTCTTTCATCGCTCACAGCCGGGACTTCCGTCAAAGGCAATGTAATTTGACAACTGACAATTTACCTCAAACTTTAAAGTCTCCAAAGAGGGGCACAATTGTAGATTCATAAAATAGGACTTGCATTAAGCTGCCAGCGCAAGCACAGCACATCCTAGCAAGGCCTTGCGGGTAAAGAAAAAGCGATATCGCCGTATCCGCTCTTTCTATTTTTTATTGTCAATACATAAAAGGATCGTTCGCTCTGCAGACTTTTTTTTCATAACACGGCCATGATTCGCTCAACTCCACGGCTCGCTGTGCCCAGCAGACAGTTCTACCGGAACGTGTCTGGGTCGCCATCAAGGATGCCTATGCCAGAAACAGATGATATGATACGGCAGCTGAAACCAGAGAATGTAGAGAGTTCTTTTGATCATTTATCAGGGCCACTAAAGACATGCATGGACCAGGCTAGCCCTGCAGAGCAGAACCTGGCGTCAAAGGCGGCCCGAGCGTCCCACAGCATCAATTCTTGGTTTGACGAGCTCTGCGAATGGTATTGGCCAGACGAGGACGGCACAGGCATGCATGACGAAGCGGTGAAGAGAATAACAGGCCGTCAGTCGCCGCCGCCGTCTCCGACAGCACACAAAGGGAAAAAGCCGCCAAAGAAGAGCCCGTGGCTAGGGTCTCTGACGAAAGAACAAATGGAAGAGTACAGCCAGAGGGCCAGGGAGATATCAGAGCAGCTGGAGGGCCTGCAGGTGGAAGAGCTCAAGCGAAAGGTCATGCAGGAGCACATTCGTCCTCTGTCACAGGGCTTATCAGGCCGGAGCGATGGCTTTACGAGCAGCAGTGATGGTGGGCAGAGCAGCATTGTGAAGATGGGCGACTTGACGATTGTGCTAACGACGATTGTGCTGAACATGCTGCCAGTCCTGGCACACTTGTACGACCTGATTGGCGTGTGGAAATCGAGGCTGGTGATCCTGCAAAAGGTCCCGAGTCTCATGACGATGCTGGACGAGGCTGAGAAGCAGCTCAAGGACGGCTGGGCAGAAATGGAGTCGGGAACGCTTCCGAACAAGCCCTTTGATTTCCTCACGACAAAAGCAGCCATTGAAACCAAAATTTCCGTTATTGACCAGATGATGTCGTTTATGGAACGATCTCTTCATGGCGTAGACGACACTGTGCCAAAAGAATGGAGCGACCGTGTGGGCAGCATTGAGCGTGGCTTTGACAAGTGGCTCAGGGCCGCAGCCAGGAGGTTTTACGGCATTTACTCTATCCAAGAAGAAAAGGAGCCTGAAAGCCCAGTGAAAAAGTTTCCCTCGGGCATCCGGAAGAAAAAAGCCGTCTCTCGCCACCGCATTCGACGCGTTTCCAACGAATCAACAGACTCGTTCTGCTCAGAACCAGACATTTCAGACTCTGAATCAGACCCCGAGACAATGCCAGAGCCCCAGCTGCCAGTATTCAACTTTGTCAATGCCAATCGGATTGTCCGCCCAGTGCTGAGCCATCCGGATCTGCTGGCCAGCGAGACAAACGGGTCTGTGGTCTACAATCCACTCACAGACTCTCAGCCTGTCTCCGATAGCGAGGGTGCCTTGAGGACGCCCGAAATAATCCCATCTACGCCCAGTTCTCCGTCTGATTTCCAACCAAGTGTCCGGCCTAGTCTGTCTTTGAACCAGCTGCGGCCAAAACTGCAGCCACCCGTTACATTTGACAGCTTCCCTGCTGCGGGTGGTGTTTCGGGGCTTCCGGTAAAGGCAGAACGCTCTCTTCCGTTCAGCGGCGCTGTTGAGAACGAAGGGGACGTTGCAAAAACGCCCGAGGAGGCTCTGGAGTCGAGCGAGGACGAGGTGCTGTCTCCTGCGGACGGATACGACCAGCTTCATTGCCAAATTAGCCAGATTGTGGGCAGTTTCCCCAAGATCCGTCTGTCTTCTGTTCCGTCCAAGGTGAAGCTGCGAAATCGGCTGAATCCACCTGATCTTCAGCTTCCTGGGAAACCTCTTTCCACGGCAGAGTCTCGCAATATTTCTGGCAGTGCGTCAAGTCGTTCGCAGACGCCGTCGTTCTGGCTGGCTCCGGCCCAGACGCCGACACAAAAGAAACGGCCCTCGGGTCCTGTCCGTAAACCAAGACCTAGCACTGGCCATGGAATGAACCAAAGTGTAAAGGATGTCCCTTTGCGAAGCCCGCTCCGTCCGTCGCCCCCAAACCGTGATATTAAGGTCTATCATTTGACGCGGTCTCCTGATGAAGCCCCCGTGAAGCTGTTTATTCGGCTCGTGGGCGATCAGGGGGAGCGTGTCATGGTTCGTGTGGGTGGCGGATGGGCCGACCTGAAAGAGTATTTAACCCTGTATGCAAGCCACCACAGCCGGCGCCCCATTAGCCGTTCAGGGGACACAGACGCAGCAGTGCCAAGCCCTGTGAGTCGTCCCGCAAGCCGTTCGGCGTCGAGCCGGCCTGTCAGTCAGCCGCAGACGTCAGGTTCGCCAACAGACTCGCCGACGGCCAAGATGACGCCATTGCGTGTTCGGAAGACAAGACATGGTAAGAATGGAAGCTCAGACTCTACGGATTCTACAACGGGCGGCTGGACAGAAGAGGATAGCACCCTTGGCATGTCTGGGCCGCGGTCGAAGCAGGTGACGATGAGTGACGAGAAGAGGGCATGGGTAGAGAGCATGGAAAAGCACGTGCGAATTGCTAGTGGCGAGCGGCGTGCCCCTGTGGAGAAGAGTTTTGGCAGCAGACTGGGGGAGTTTGGGGAGCTTGGCAAGGTTGGGTCTACGAAGCGTCTATTTAGAAAAGCCGGTCAATAAAGGTATACATTTTCATTCTATAAGCGGAAGAAACGTTCCGATATATCGTGTCCTCGTGAGAATTGACGAGAAGTATTGGCATTTCTTGACATTTTGATCGGAGTTCCTCGTATATACTGAAAGCAAAGGGCAATGATCATAAGCCGCGAGTAAGCATGTTTATTTCCAAGAATGCCGCTACGGATCTTGGTGGCCATGACGTCCATGACGTCCATGACGGCGATTTCCGTCTTTAATACACTTGGACTGACTAACGAACCGACTTGCCCTTCCATAACCAAGTGCAAAAAAAAAGAAAAAAAAATGTACTAGCAGTACTCCACACTTTTGTGCCTTTCATTTACAAGAGGCTTTTTTCTGTTTCTTTTTTGTTCACTTGGAAAATCTGGGGGATATTTTGGAGATCGGAAGAAAAGACATGTACAGCATATCGAGCCCCAACTCATCCCACACGGAAGAGGCTGTCTCTCCATTTAGCAATAGCAGCAGTGGATTTCTTGACACTACTACTGATCACGGAGGCAGTGCTTCCATGAGTCTCCATCCACAAATTCTCCCTGCCACAGAGAGACCACCCGGGCTCCTAAGCAAGCCTATGGGGGCCTCCGGCACGGACCCAGTGCCGCCAATACGTCGACGGCGACAAAAAAAGTCCATGAGCGGAGATCGAGACTCGACGACATCGGACCAGGGATCATTTACCAACTCGGCTGGCAAGGTGATCAAACGGCGGGCAGCGAGGGCCTGTGTGAGCTGCCGGAACCGAAAAGTCCGATGTGATGTGGTGGAGAATTTTCCCTGCGGGAATTGTCGGTGGGATAAGATTGAGTGTGTTGTCCAGGAAGGGCGGCGAAGGAGGTACAAAATTTCAATCCACCACAAAAAAAGAGACACGCTAATAGGACAGACGAGGTGTCGGTCGAGAAAAGGAACAGGGGCCTGCGTCCACGTTTCCAAAAGGTTTGTTTTTGAGGAATTTCATAGGTTGCTAATAGGGAAAAAGACGTTGATGAATCTTTTTTGATGCCAAAGACAAGTGCATCACAGCCACCTCTAGAGACGACGCCAATGCATGGCATTCCTAGCTTTCCTCTTCTTCCCGTCAATGGATTGCTTGGAGATCCGCACCAGCAAATTGCCGCCATCCTCCCTGGGTTTATTGCATCGCTTCCAGGAAAAATGGCACCAGAGGATATTGTCTTTCTCCATAGCAAAGGAGCCTTTACGCTCCCCGACTTGACTCTGCAAAAGGCCTTACTCCATGCGTATGTAGAGTTTATCCATCCATACATGCCCCTTCTCGAGCTGCATTCATTCCTCCACACGCTCCATGACCGCAGCGGGAACAGTGGAAAGATTAGCCTCTTATTGTACCATGCCGTCATGTTTGCAGGTGCTTCCTTTGTACCGGCAAAGTTCCTTAAAGAAGCCGGCTTCACTCGACGTCGGGAGGCACGAAAGAGCTTTTTCATGAAAGCCAGGATCCTGTATGACTTTGACTATGAAACAGACCGGCTCACGCTTGTCCAGGCGTTGCTTTTAATGACATACTGGTATGAAACGCCAGATGACCAAAAGGATACCTGGCATTGGATGGGTGTGGCTGTTTCGGTGGCACATACCATTGGCCTCCATCGAGATCCTCGGACAACGGGCGAGTCTATCCAGAGGCAGCGTCTCCGGAAACTTTTATGGTGGTGTTGTTTTATGCGTGACCGTATGATTGCACTTGGCATGCGACGTCCGAAGCGGATTCGCAGTGAAGACGCTGATGTTCCTATGCTGACGCCGAGTGATTTTGACAAGGCCATTCTTCCCGATGAAATTGACGTAGTCCCTCAAAAGTGCCGCCTTGTCCGGGACGTTGAGATGCAGACGCAAATGGCTGAGCTCTGCACAGAAAAGGCCAAACTTTGTGTTCTCGTGGGCCACATGCTGCAGCAGCAATATACCATCCTTCCACGCACCAAGCATGCAGATGACGGCATTGGGCCTACCGGAGGCCGGATCATGATGTTCCCTAACCGGGAAGACGGGATAGCGTCGGATGGCGCCACCGTGGACAAGATTGACTCGCTCCTTCGAGCATGGCTGCAGGCCCTACCACCATCCTGTGTGTATGTGACGCCCACAGAGGCAGATGTAATGGCTGGAAAGAGCACCGTGGCCGTGCACCGGACCTTGCTCCACTTGATTTACCACACAACCATGTCGGCTCTGCACCGTCCACGTATTCAGCAACCTGCAGAGGCCGAGACAGGCTCAGCCCTGCTCTTCGAGCAGCAGGAGTTTTCCCGTGGCCGGGTGCGAGAGGCGGCGGATAGCGTGGCCCGTATGGGGAACGAGCTGCTTTTATTACGTCTCGAGTTTTATCTACCCACTTCAGGCGTAACTGTCTTTTTGCCAGCCATGTTTGCCCATTTACTCGACTTGAAAAAGAGTCTTCCACAGGAGCGCCGACAACTCGCCGTTTTTGGCTTTCTCACATGCCGACGCGTCATGGAAAACCTGCGGGAAACGTATGCAGCAGCAGATATAGCCACTGGATTTGTGGAATCACTTTTGAAAAAGGCAGGCATAGACTTTACCGCAGAAGGAGGCAATGTCGAGAACCCGGCGGCATTGTTAAATGCCACGTCGAATGTGGACATTCCATATACCGAAGACGGTCGCAACTCGGCGAATTCTGCCTATATATCGACACCCAAGGCTGTGCCTATGATGCCGGTGGAACCACCAATGATGGATCTAGGCGACGCTACGAATGCAATGGACATGGGAGAGCGGGTAGGCATGTCCATGGAAAGCCTGTCCATGGACAATTCAGTTCCATACCTTTCCCTGCCACCAAGTGATGCCACCATGACGAAGACTACAGAAATGGCGTGGGATGTGCCAGTGGATGATCTACAGTGGGACATAAACGATGCCGATATGCAAGGGGCAAGTATCGACTTTGACCAGTGGCTTGATTTTCCACCGGAAGGTATGGGAAGCAGTGCTGACCAAGCCTTCTCTGGTCTATTTTTGTCTGAATTTGGCGGTGACGGAGTGTTTTAGTTTACAATTGTAAAACATCTTTTTATGTAAATTCAGAAAATATGAGGTGTTGGAAATGGAGCTTTTTCTACACAACGCACCCCCTTGTGCTGTTGGTTTTGTGAGTAACTGTGATACGATTCCATTATGTAAGCGAAATCAGACTTTTGGCGGCAGAGTTGTGATGATATTCGAGAATGCCCATTAAGAAGAGTAAACTAAAGTTGCCTGCCTAATGATGTATGAATGACTTTTGGCGGCAGAGTTGTGATGATATTCGAGAATGCCCATTAAGAAGAGTAAACTAAAGTTGCCTGCCTAATGATGTATGAATCATTCCCTTTAGTTTTTGATAGGGTATATCTACGGAATGAGAATAATGATTTGTCCTGGGGCATCGGGAAAAAAATGGCAAAGTAATATGGGAGACCTCGTGTCCGCGTTTCTATAGGACGGTGTGCAGATTCATCCATAAATTAGGTCATAGAAACTAAAAAAAATTACCATATTTTCTAGAGTTAAAGGGTCTGTAACGCTTACTGCTTTTGAAAGCCTGAAATGATGAGTGAGAGTATGTCCTGATAATAGTAATTAGCAAGCAGTGTCTTTCATATTCAAGGAATTTATATTGGCCTTGTAGTATCTCTGTTGCTCTGTGTTCAACTTCCTAAAAAAAACAAAAATGCCTAGTGGTAGTACAAAGAAATGTTATGTGGCCAAATGCAATAAGTGCTCTGGCCATTTCCGTATAGAGCGGGGCTTGAAGGACGTGAAGTGCCCAACTTGTGAAAAAAATCAACGAGATGGTATTTTGGTATGTCAGTGGGATCATCTGTTAAGTGCAATAGCTTTTAACGCGTGTAGAAACCTGTACCCGGTGAAAAATCTGCCTCAGACAAAGAATACTTGGGGGGCGTCGACTATTCAACAGGAAAGCCGAGCGGAAACTCTTCTAGACATCATCACTCAAAACATGAATATTCAGGACATGGCCATTCAAAAAAACCCCCCTTAGACATCTATTATATACCGAAACATGAGCCCAAAGAATAGTTACCCGATTACAAGGTCTTTCAGACGAAAAAAACACGGTCAAGCCAAAAATAGCCACGTTTTTACCATTTTAGATGTGCTGGAAGTGGCCACTAGTCATCCTGTCAATGTAGAAAGTAAAAATGCAATCTTCGTGTAAAGATTTACCTTGAATACGACCATAGTCAACGCTAGCCAAGTCTAATAATATAATGGTAGAGAATGCTTAAAATTCACCTTCTAGCCCTCGTAATTAGAAAGTATCAATATGTTGTAGCAATATTGCTCTATAGAGTGCTTCATAGTACCTTCTGTAATAGCCTTTTCTTTCCATATGATAACACGGTTGTCGTATCAACACAATACTAACATACAAATCAAGCAGAAAACACCTCTTTTCACCCATGTCTCCTCTTTGCATATATATAGTAGAAACAAAGAACTACACGGATACATCATATATTTATCATGGCTAGCCGCACAGGAACCTTACTAAAGTTTTTGCAAACCATTTGGAGAGGGCTGATATTTTTCAGCTCATTGGCCATTGTTGGTATCTTTGGATACTTTCTTGGAGTCCTGGCGAATCGTGGTCTTCATTCACCGACGTGGACACGAGCTGTCATTGGCTTGGCAGGAGCAGCAGTCATTTACTCTCTTCTTGCATTGTTTTTCCTATGGATCCGGCCCGGAAACAAATTCATTGCAAGCTCAACATTGATTCTTGATATTTTGTTTATTGGCGCTTTTATTTTTATTGCTATTGAAAACCGTGGTGGAACGGGGAGCTGTAACCGGAACAATATTCGGACTCCGTTTGGAAAAGGACCAGCCAACACAAATACTATAGGGACGGGGCCTGACCATCGTCTTTCTGTCAATATCCCTAGCTTCCGAGTGTCGTGTCGCCTGCAAAAGGCGTGTCTAGCCTTGTCTATTATATGCATTGGTTTTACCCTTTTTGCCCTATTCACCGACTTGTGCCTTGTCCGTAGCCGGAAGAAGGAGAGCATGTATGGACCTGGTCCTCGGAACAATTACACTTCTGGGAGTGGAAAGAAAGCTTGGCGGCTTCCTTGGCGCAAAAACAGACGTGATCCCGACCACGTCCCAGGCTATTTTGGCACGGATGGAATGGAGCAGCATGGAGAGTCTATTGGGGCTGCACAGGGTCTCAATAACCAAAACCAAAACAGGTACAGTGCCCTCACTGACAATACGTACCAAGGCGTGGACGACCGTGTTTCGAAAGAAGGGCGTCCAGTGACTGCAGAGTCACATGCACCCATTGTACAGCCAGCTACTGGACAACCAATCGACAGTAGACTTATTGATGATGCCATTACACAGAATAGAACCCAACGGTCAGTGAATTTCGAGGCGCAGCGAGCACTGCATCCGTCATCACGGGGCAATCAAGCTCCGATGGAGCCACTTGAGAATGTTCGGCAGCCCGAGGTGCAGAATACAACAACTGAGCCAACGAGTTTCCTCAAGTCTGTGAAGAAACGAGTACAGAACATGAATGCCAACTTTTGAAGACTGTAAGCGTATTCCTTTTTTAAGAGTTAAATTTGAATAGCGGACAATAATAATGAGACTGTGTATTATAGACTATTGTTTCTTACTCTCTGACCTCTTTTTTCTCCAGGCATCTTCAATGATGAAGGCTCTGTTAATTTCGCCCACGGCAGTGTAAATGGCATATACAGGGATCCATACCCATAGTGTGTTAAAGAAGAAGAGATAGACCCATTTGAACATAAAGTTGCTCGTGTCCAAGTTGGCACTGGTAGTAAGCCATTCAGGGCAAAACGTCATCCATCCGCCGTAAATTTCGCTTGTGGCAATAATGATCATCAAGATATTCGAGCGTGCACGACGGGCACGAGCCAAGTCAACACAAACCCAGACAGCTAGGGGTCCCATAATAAAGACTGTTAGGAGCTCTAGGGAGACGACGCCAATATCTGCGCCAGCCCAGCGTTTGTCAGCGCGGGCATAGACCATCCACAGCTGTGCAAAAATGCTGGTAGGCCAGGATGAGACGAGGGCTCCTGCCTGGGGGCCATAGACACGATTGGGCTGGCCTAAAAAGGCAGACTCTATGCCAGCGAGGCCTGCCGATGCTGTATTGGCAAGATAAAACCGGCCGCTGGCCACATCACCCACAGTCAAGTCGGACAGGGGGAACCAGCTAAAGAAGACATGATAGAGATAGCTTCCTTCCAGCAAAAAATGAGTCAACGCGTCAAAGGCGTGCCAGACAAAGAGAATCCGCGTGCTTAATTGGGCAGAGGCTGGTAGAAATGCCTTGGATGCCGCGTAGGCGACACCCAAGATGGCAAGAGTAGAAGCTAGCGAGACAAGCGTGGTAGCATCCAAGATACTTGCGTCTGCCATTTTATTCTAATCTTTTTTTGCTTTGAAAAAAAAAGTTTTTGCTTGCACTTCACATTGTAAATAGGGGGCTGGCACTTTGACCCCACAAAATTTTTTTGGAGGTGTTGCTTTGCAAGTGAGGCGCTTATTATTTGCGATGATCGTTTTGGTGTGGGTTTTTATAGAGTTTATTTATATATAGAGTAGACAAAAGAAAAAGGCCACATTTAATGGGTGAACTTCTGTTTGTTGAACTCGGCCGAGGCCTCGTTGCCCTTCTGGTCGAGCTTGTCCTTGGCGGACTTGCCAGCACCTGAGATTCTAAGGAGGGTTAGTATACCATATTCCTGCTTTGAGAAGTGCTCGTACCTCTCGGAGATGGGCTGGTTGCTGTCCTTGGCAGTGTTCTTGTTGGCCTCAGAGGACATGCTGCTGGTAGCAGCGTTGATCTTGTCTGCGACGTAGTCGCCAGCTTGCTTGAAGGAGTCCATGTTGATTTGTCTAGAGTTTCTTTCGAGGTTGGTATGAGAGAAGAAAAAAAAGACCGAAGGTGGGATGCGTCTTCCCCTTAAATGGTAAAGATACAAGATACATGCTATCCATCAAAGTCAGCATCTCCGTGAGGGTTCGTCTTGACTTTTGCCCATCTAGATCTTCAAATGGTTTGCCTAAGTTGCAAAGAAGTACCGCGCCAGTTCACCATGTATAAAATGTCTTTCAGTAAAGCAGCCATTTCTTTCATCTTCGGCATGTTTAATTCTTCAGAGCCTTTTACTTTTTCTTCCCTATGGATTCAGCATGGTGGCTTATTTTCAAGTAGCAGTCTACCAATGCCCAATAGTTTATTCATTGCCATTCAAAGCAGCAAAAGCCAATCACCCATGATTGTTCACAATGATCCTATCTTCTGGATGGTCTTTAGTAACTCTTTTTACATGGGTTTAGAATTAGGCAAGCTCTTTTTCTAGCTTCCCCGAATCTATTGACCAATAATTATTGACAGCAAAGTTGATCCGAATCATTAATTGGTCCCATGCTCGTATTGATCACTTTGTCACTGCCAGAATGTACTTTCCATAGTGTTGCATGTACCTCCTCGAAGGCTTGAGCTCAACATGTCTAACCAAAAAAACCCTTTTTGACCATCATTGTGACGTCATTCCAATCATCTGCGCTGACATCGCCCACTTGCAAGAAGAAAAAGATTGGCTTCAATAAAGCAGGTATCAAGGCATGTACTATGAGAAAGAGGTACCTATGACGTCAATCTAGATCATGTGATATTGCTTCGAGACTCTGTTACCGTCCTCGGCAAAAATGAATGCCTCCGAAGCGGGGAATCGAACCCCGAGCTTGACGGTGAAAGCGTCATATGTTGACCGTTACACTACATCGGACTCGTGGACGGAGGGTTTCCGCGTTTAAACGGCTTATGAATAGACCAAAGCCGAATTTTTAAAAAAATCAAAATGGAAATTAATGTTGAACTTTAAAGCGTATATATGTGTGGTATTATGTAGCAGTGCAGTCAGCGAATCGTGACAATCTGTGCCCGGCCTTTGGAAGCTGTCCGGGAGATGCTGGCTTGATAGGCCAATGATGTGGTGGCTTGTGTTGGATGCGAAGACGCAGTCTGGACGTCTCGCTTGGCCATGACTTTGAGGTACTTGACTAGGTCATTTGTATCTTCAAACATGTCATCATCGATTTCCTCGTTGGAGCAAAAGGCATCGGAGATGGCTTGCTGCGCTAGGCGCCGACTTTGGTCGTGGTCTTGCACACATTCATACAGAAAGGCCACGTATTCGGCTTTGGCAGACAAGCGCAAGGAATGGGATCCACCCAGTGTTCGATCGGCAAGCGAGACTGCATGGTAGAAGCATTGACGTGCATCGGAAATGTAGTCTTTTGCGGGCATCAAAAAAGCAGCCAATGGTTCTTGCTGAACGTCTTCTTGCTGGAGAAGATTCCGGAAGAGAGCAAAGATGTAGAAAAAGGTGGCTTTCATTTTGTGTTTCAAAACATTGAATTCTTGGCTGTGGACAGCAACGGGGAGCACGTATTGATCAAGCATGGTGAGACCCTCACGGGCGAGCCAAATAATGCGAAGACAGAGGTTCAGGTATTCACTTGCGGGCATTTCCCATTGTTCACTTTGGCGTGCACTGACGAGGCTCTTGGACAGATTGACAGACAGGCCCAAGAGCTTAAACAGCATCGTGGCCAAGAATGGATTTTCATTTTCAGCAGCTTTTGCGTAAAGACCAAGGAATTTCTGATCAGCAGATGAAGAAGCCATAATGGATGAAGAATGAGGACATTGTCGGCTACAAAGCGTGCGCAAGGGGGAAATAGAGCCTTTACGGGCTGCAGGTAATGGACGAGCGAGAAAAAAAGAACGAAAGAGAGAGAAAGAAAAAAGAAAAAATAATAATACGAAAGATGGAAAAAATGGCTCTTGTTCAGAGACGGATTTTCTGAGACGAGACTTTTTTTTGTTGGGTCGAATTGTGTTTCAGCTTTCGACCTACATACTAGTATAGTGATTGAGTTTTGTGAACGAAAAAAAAGAAATACTTGGAAAAAGAAAGAAAAGAAGGAAAAAAGGAAAGAGAGAAGAAAGAGAAAGGCTTCACTTCTTTCGCAAATCAATACCTGCCACACGAAACGCCAGCTCTTCTCTACTGATGATCCTGTCTGTACGATCGAAAAACGCCTTTTGCAGTGCCGTCCACCGGTCCGAAATGTTTGTCTTATGAGCTAGTCGTTGATCAAGACGAAGGGCCGTCTCCTGGTCCTTGGCCGTCCACGACCGTCTCGCTTCCTTCTCAATGGCCGCCTCCGTGGCATTAATCTCGGCCCAGGGGTCCTTGTAGCCCCCATCACTCACCTCTTCAGCCCCTTCGGCCCATTTCACACTCTTCTTCTCCTCGTACCACGCCCTGTCATGGCCCGTCCACACATCCTGCGCCGGCCAGTCCTTGCGCGACCACCCATCCTCTCCCCACGCCTCCCCATCACGACTACGTCCACGGCTCCTCTCCTTGCTCCTCTCCCGGCTTTCCTCACGATGACGCTCACGTCCCCGGCTCTTACTCCGCTCTCGCACATCCCTCTGTGGCTCCCTCCTCCCGTCGCCCTGCTCCCACGGTCCTCGTTCTCCATATCCAGGACCCCACCGTCCACGTGGCCCCTCTGCCATGCGGTGGTAATAGCCCTCGTACGCTGGATCCATCCACGGCGGACGACCCCCTGCAGCAAATGGCATGGACGGGCCGTATTCATAGCCATATGGAGGCCTCATCCCATACCCATACGGCCCCATGTACTCCTCGTGCTCATACACCATCCCCCCGCCCGATCCTCCCACAGGCGCTGGCCCTGGACCTGGCCCTGCGGCTCCGTACGGGTAGCCTCGGTAATAAGCCTCGTAGCTCACGTAAGGGTCATGCCGGTACGGCATGTGGTACGGGAAAGGTGGATACGGAGGTACGTCATTGTTGAGGGTGATGGTGGAAGCCTGTGTCGACTGGGAGTCCTCGAGGACGGGTGTTTCGGCAAGGGTGACGGCCCGGGAATCGCGGCAGCAGCTTGCCTTGATCTTTACGTCCTTATTACCGTGTCCATCGTCTTCGATATCGGAGCATACATGCGATTCCCGGCCACAGGAAGTGCAGCGGACGGTCGACCGACGACGTTCTCTTCGGACCAGCTGCTGGGAACAATGGTGCCGGCGGCATCCGGAGGAGCATGAACGATAGCGTGTCAGCTGACATATGCTCTCCCTGCTTCGGCCTCTTTCTTCTGCTGCTTCACCTTCCTTTTCTGCGCCAAAGTTGAGGTTGATGCTGGCCTGCTCCTTCCCCGCGGCGCTCTTCAGGGTCAGAACGGCAAAAGGCATTTCCAGGTCTTTTTTTTCTTCACTATTTTCTTTCGTCTTGTCTTCGGTAGCTTCGTCAGCTTTGTCCTCCTTCTTTTCTGGGTCTGCTTTTCTACTGTCTTCTTCCTTCTTTTCCTTTTTGCCCTTCTTTCCCCTTTTACCCTCCTTTTCACTATTTTGCTCTTTTGGCCCCTTTTCTTCCTTGTCAGCTGTCACGCCTTTTGCCTTTTCTTCTGCCCTTCTCTGCAGAATATCGTTTCGGATGCGGTCCCGCAGTCGTTCCTCGCGCTGTTTGTCTTTATTCTTTTTATCAATGACGAGGGGCCCTCCCCATAATAGATTGAATGGTGAGAATCGTAAATCTTTTGCCGCCTGGTCCTTTTGTTCACCAGTCTCTGTTTTGTCTGGTTTGGGCATGGCTTTTTGTGTTTTGATTGTTTTTGCTTATTTTGATCGTCCCGTCCCCATGATTATAAATAACAAGGTCAACAAACAAGCTACCGTTTGTTGTCCATGTCTTTCCTGGGCAATGCTACATATGATGGTATGTATGAGTCGAGTATGTACAAACTAGAATAGGGATCTGTAGTAAAAAGTCCACATACAAAACTACATTGAAATCTATCTACTATCCGTTTATTCCAACACAATAGTTCCAAATTCATTTCATGCGTTGGTGGGCATAATCATCTCTTTTCTTCATGTCTTCTATGTCTCCTATGTCTCCCCTTATCACCATGCGTCCTCTCTCTTGCCACACCACTTTCTTCTTCACTTTTCTTTCTCTCCTCCTTCTTTTTCTCTTCTTTCTCCCTTCTTTCTTTCTCTTTTTTCTCTCGCCTCATCTCCAATTCTCTGTTCTGTTTATTTTCTTCTTCCCTTGTCATTACCTTTTCCTTCAAAGTTATGACATCCCGTACTATGTCACCGCGGCACAATGGACATGAATTATTTACTTTTAGCCACCCATCCAGGCATTCATCATGAAAAAAGTGTCGGCATTTGATCTCCTTAATGCCTTGGTTCTCTAGGATATCTTCCGTACAAATGCTGCATTCTGGATTTTTAACCCCTTCACGCTTGGTATATGGTGTACTTGAAGGGATACCATACTTTTCAAAGAGTGAAGTACCTTCATTTTTGTTCTTGGTAGTATTTTTGGGCCGTTCACTCGTTCTTTTCCTGTCTTTACTTGGCTTGTTTGATACCGTCGACGTTCCAGTAAAAATGCCCTTAACAACTATATGCATGACTTTCTTCAAGGAAAGTGGTTCATTGGGACTCCCTTTTTTGGCCCTTTCTTTCATTATATGCTCAATAAGATTAATAGCTGTTACTTTTGCACATTCATAATCAGTCGTGGAGTTTTGTAATGCTGCCAGTAGTTCCGGATCGTATCCATCCCCCACCTCGTACTCGAGATAAGTATTCTCCATGCCATCGGTAATGAAATCAACCCCATCATTATCGTAAGTGTAACTATTTGTAAGTATTTCATCCACACAATTTATTTCAAGAGAGTAGTACGTACTATTGTAGATCCACGTCGTCCGAGTAGACAGTACTATTGGTAAGCACCTGAATGTTTAGGGTTCAAAATAAAACTTACTTTTCATCTAAATGATTCCCTTCATTATAGCTAGTATAATAATACGATCTAGCAGCACTTTCCCTTTTTGTTAGTGAAAGGAGAATTGTATGCAGCAAAATGTTTGAACTCACGGTTGCCAATAGGTAGAAGTAGAGGATGAAGAAATTTGCGGAGCTCCTTCCTGGTAATATTAGAATGTATTCACTTCACAATGGGGACATACTATATAGTGCTCAAATCTATGAAGGCAGTTATTGCATTTTAACGAAACAACTCCTGAGCTTTGTCGAGAAGTTTCGTACATTGAATTTCCGCAGTTGGTGCAAGTGCAAACATAGCTGGTTTCGACTCCAGAACTATAGTATGACATGTCGGCTTTGGTGAAGAGATGTCCTAAAGTCAGGTGCGCTTGGAACTAGATGGTGAAAAAGAATGGATTGGGACTATATAAATATAGAATGGACGACTAAGATATTCGATTATGAAGTAACATATGGCTGGTGGGAAATGAAATGTTGATAAGAATCCCAGTGGAACTGGCATAGTACCGCAGTCAAAATTGAATACGCAGAAAAGGCGGGTGCCTTTACCTTTGATGACGTGTTTATGGTATCCCCATCGTAATTCTGGGATGACAGATAGGCCCAAAATGGCCAATGGCTAAGGAAAGTACATAATAATGAGAAAGACGCAGTTTCGGAAAGGGTTTTGATGTAAAAGGAGATCCTCTATTATTACTAGGTATTACACCCTATGAAATCACACGTTTTCCAATTTGAGCTTAAGGCAGAAGTGTCTTTTTTTCCTTCTACCAATGGCTATAAGATGGAAAAAAGAACTGGTATAATTATCAGTTTTTTGAATCTTTATTGCCTCGACTGTGTAATCTTTCTACCGTAACAATACCTGATGCAATCTCATTACGGCACAATGAGGCAAAGAAGGAGGCACAAGTTAAATTAGAATCAACATGTCGTGTTTTTATAATCTACCTCTTGAGCATTAAAGATTTTTGTACCATCTCTTCCAGGATGGATAAAAATCAATGGTGGGAATTGAATGAGCAGTATTTCACGGCGACACAACTAACAATGTACGTGAAATTATTCTCATCGCACCAAAGATGTGATTGGGCTGCATTTGGTCGTCTCGGGCTCACCAAAGCAATGGCCCGACCCGGCTCTGTACCCAGGTATATCGACACGTGACCCCTATGATAAGGTGTCGACGCGGCTGGACGGGCGAGAAGCCAAGCCCCCTGCCCCGTGCTCGTATTTGGACGGCTGAAGCTCATGGCTGGCGGCAGACGGCGCGAACCTGACGCATACGATCCGCTGGACGCATTTGACCCGTTTACGCTCGAGTTCCGCGAGGCTGAAGACGAAAACGAGGCTGCCGAAGCTTCTGGAGACGCTTTTGAGGGCTGTTGTGCAGGGAAGATGCTTGGATTCCGGGTGGCGAACCGGCTGGAACGGCTGTGCTGCGCGTGTGCCACGTACTTTCCCCTGGCATTTGTGTACGGGCTCAGCAGCTGGGCCGTTTGGGTGGACTATCGTCTGGCGACGACCGACCTTGCCATGACAGCGAGCTGGACGGGCGCTGCGAGCGTCTATGTGTCGGCGTGGCTGTTCGGGATGCTTGTGTGGGCGTACACGAGGGCTGTGTGGACGCCACCGGGCAGCACGACGGACGACAACGGCTACGGCGTGCTGCCGCCGGGCCTTTCGGAGGAGGCCCTGCTGCTAACGGTCAAATCCAACGGGGATATGCGGTTCTGCAAGAAGTGCCAGGCCCGGAAGCCCGACAGGGCGCACCACTGCTCGTCGTGTCGACGCTGCGTGCTCAAAATGGACCACCACTGTCCGTGGCTAGCGACTTGCATTGGCCTCCGCAACGGCAAGTTCTTTCTGCTTTTCCTCACATACACGTCCCTGTTCTGCATCTTTTCGTGCATCATAACGACCGCGTGGGTGGTCCGGGAGATTGCCGACGACCCCACGTACGCCTCGGCCAGTGACTCGCTGCTGCCCATCCAAATCATCATCCTGTCGGTCGTCTCGGGCATCCTCGGCCTGGCCGTCAGTCTCTTTGCCGGCTGGCACTACTACCTGGCCTCGACGGGCCAGACGACCATTGAGTGTCTCGAGAAGACGCGGTACAGCTCATCGCGGTCACTACGCACCACAGCCGTCCATCTGGTGCGTGGTTTCGGTGCCAATGGACCCGTGCCACGCCGGGACGAAGAGGCTGCGCTGGACGACGAGGACCGGCCTCTGAGCGACTTTGTGCCGCGCAAAACATTCCCTGGCGAGGGCCGTAGGATGACCTTCAACCAGATGGAGCGGCAGAACGCCGAGAGACGGCACCAGGCATTCGTGGAGGAAGAGGACAACAAGAGACTCCCCCATGCGTTTGACCTTGGTGTCTGGAAGAACATGGTCCATTTGATGGGCGAGAAGGTGTGGCTGTGGCCCATTCCCGTGTCGACAACCGTTGGCGACGGCTGGACATGGGACGTCAGCGACAAGTGGACGTTTGTGTACAAAAGGATCCAGGCAGAGCGCGAAGAACAGCGCAACAGGGAGCGTTCTGCCGGCTGGGGCTCGGACGACGACACTCTAGTGCACAGCGTGCCGTCAGAGCGAAACACCACGGCCTCGCCAAGGTACATGGAACCACGGGCGTCGCCGTCCATTGCCGTGACCACAGCCACGCCCCCTCGCTTTCCAGCCACGAGTCTGCCTCTTGTGACCGACCCGGGCCGACTCCCGCCGCCCCCTCGCGGGTCTGGCGCGCCACCGCCGGCACGGTACCACCAAACGGCACGGTCGTCGGCAAAGGCAGACAAGATTCTGGGACGGACGGTGCCCAAGGCAGACCGGGTGCTGGGAAAGACAGCCCAGCAGTTTTCTGAACAGAGCTCCGAGGGGACTCCCCGACGGTCTGTGCGCAGCATGGACGAGGAGCTATTGCTGGAGGATGGCGACGAGGACGAGGATGCCGCGACGACAAAGCGGGCGTCGTCACCAACGTCGCCAAAGTCGCCGTGGATGGCGCCAGGGGGGTTCCTCCTGAAGAGTGCGCCTCTGTCCCGGACGTCGCCAGCATCGTCGTCGGCATCCACGCCAAGGATTGGGCATGAGGAGGACGTAGACTAGGTCTTTTATTTTTCTTAATGAAGCTGCATATACTATATAATATCCAATGGGGCCGCCATAGAGGCACCATGGTATTAATACTACCTCATACCAGACGTGAGCTGAGTGTCCCGGACACGCAAGACACACGTGACCGCCCCACACCAGCGGCAAGTCTCAACGTCATAGACTCAGAGTAGTCAACGTCAAAAGCCGACTTCTGCTTGATAAAAATGTCCTTCCAGGAAGACCGACTGTTCCGATTCCAGCTGCCGCAGTTCCTGGGGAGCGCGTGGGCGAGGAACGCAGGCGTCTATGCCGCTGGCGCTGTTGTGCGTCCCCTTTTTTCGTGTCAAAAAGACTGACAGTAGTATTCCCTGGCCTTTTATATTCTTCTTGATGCCGCCGTGTGGTCCAAGAGTGCGTCCAACGGGTCGGACGTGCACGTGGCCTTTATCGACTGGCTGCCGTTCGTTTTCAGCAGCTTTGGCATGCTTATCATCAACTCTGTCGAAAAAGCACGGCTGGCTGAAGACAATATTGGCTATTCCGGCATGGGCAGCGACAGCGTGGCGTGGAAGGCCCGCGTGGTGCTCTTCCTCGGGTTTGCCAGTCTTGCCGGCGGCATGGCCGGTGGTGTGTGTGTTTTTGTCCTCAAATATCTCGTGCCCAGCGTGGCCATGCCCATGCTGAGTATGGGCATTGAAAACGTTGTGTCCAACGGTCTAGTAGGTCTCAGGTGAGTGTCTCTTTGTTTTTTTACTCTCTTTGGACGCATGGTGTTAACCCTTCCCCTCAAGCTCGGTCATTCTCTGGGTCAGTCAGAATATGGAGGACGAGTATTCATACAATCTATCTCTATAATACATATTTTTTGCATTTTTACGGGGTTTTTTGAATGCAATTCTGCCATGACAATAGACGCCAATGACACAATTCCAAGCTGAGCCCCGAAAAAGAAACATGGCTGGATGAAAGGAGCTGGACTATTGGCTCTTCGCCACAGACGGTGATGAGGGAGCCTGCATTGATGATCACCGGGGAATTGTTTGCTGCATACATATTTTACTTTCTTCCTGGGGCTGAAGCGATGTAGCTTCCGCTTTCAGGTCGCCCTTTTATTTTTATTCTCCTGCAAGCAGCCGATGGCTCTCTTTTGCTGGGATACAATATCTATGTGTACACAACGCAGGGCGTCTCAAAGTCTCACACCCTCGTTTGCCTACGCCTTTTTTCTTTTTCATTTGTTTCTATTCATGCCGCTGCGCTCGTTTCACGCTGCTTTTCATCATTTTTACATGACGCATGGCGTCACCGCTGGTCAATGGTGGCGAGTCGGTGAGGCGATATTCTCACTAACTTCCAGCTGCATTGACTTTCTTTTTTTTTCTCTGTGTCTGTTGGTGCATTTTTTACGTTTTGACACCCCAAAAAGCTGGTGTCACAAACATCATCCTTGTTCATTGTCTTTATTACTTTTTTCTTTTTTCTTTTTTCTTTTTTTTGTTTCTTTTCTTTTTTTATATGTAGGAGGCAGGACTTTATAGTCACAGACCCTTTTTCTTGTTTCGTTCCCGCATGTAGTAAAAGTTCCTTGCGTGGAGGTTGCATTCCTTTTTTTCTCATGTTCATTGATGCCTTTTTTTTGAATTTTTGAATTTTTGATTCTTCCGAATCACTACCTGTTTTGGCAATTATCCTTCGTATCAATTACTTTGCGGCTGTATCGTTACACTTGCCCGTACAGAAAAAATGATCCAAGAAAGTAATCCTTGTTGGATGTGCGGTTTTGTCTTTTTTTTCATTCATTCTTCTGGCTTCAGCCATACTTTCTTTTTCCATTACGAACCTTGCACATCATCCAACAAGACATGACACAAAAAAAGCATCGTGTTTCCGAAGCATGGTTAATGGTCTCATGATTTTGGGGCGTCCACATCTTGATTCTCACCTACGTAGTATCCTGTTGACAAAAACATGCATTCTGTGTTCATAGCAGGCCCCCCTATTCAAGCGAAGCGCTTGCCTCGGCACACATTCGAGAATGTCTCTTTTTTTAAACTTTACATATTTTACACCTGAAAAACAAAAGAAAACAAAAAAAAGGGTGACAACATCTAAAACATGGAAAACACCAATTTTTGTTTTTCTTTCTTTCTTGCTCCCCCCTCCCAGACCGCAAGTTTGGGTGGCTTTTCCCAAGAGAGAAACTGCACGACGTGTCTCCTGTCATGGCCAAAAAATGATTCGAAAAAAAGCGAATGTATTGTTTCTCACATCTCAAAATAGGAGTTTCGGTAACTTGTCCAACCGGGCGGGTCCCGGTGCTGTGGCTCCAGAACAGGGAGGCAGACTAGATCGAATGTACAAGAACATATCATTACTATATACGTCCTTTTCGGCCTTCCACTTTATTTTTGTAATTTTTTGTTGCATCTCTTTAATTGATTTTGAATGCATGGTCTGTTATGCATGTCTTTCTTTGCTTTTGAAAAAAAAGAAGGAAGCAGAAAAAGAATCTGCATGGTGTACGACGGATCCCGTGAATTTGAATTTGAATTTGAATTTGAATTTTAGGTGTTAGTTTGCTTTTTTAGGGCGCCTTTTTTCTTTCTTCTCTTTTTTTGCTTTGGCATGGAAGGGGAAAAAACACAATACAAGGGCAAGGCCTGTCGTTCAGCATGACGGATCAAAAATCAACAAATCCACAATGCATGTTTTCGCATGAGACAGGGATGATGATTCGATATAAAACGATTCCAGATAGTTGACCCGCTACCCTGGTGATGCAAGGGACTATTGATTTTTTTTGTCATTGGAAAAAAAAACGAAGAAACGAAAAATGCGAGGGTAAACGAAGAAGAAAAAAAGAAAATCAAGTGAACCCAAAAATAAATCAGCGCATCGTTGACTTTGTTTTTGCATTTTTTTAAAAAAAAAAATTGAAAAATATTTCAAAAAGAACTCAGACATGTGAATGTTGGCGCAAGTCTGTTGGTGATTTGGGACAAAAAAGGAGACAACCCCGAAAAAATGAAAAATATATGCACATAAAAAAGAAAGACGGCAGGATAAAAACGAAAGAAAAGAAAGAAAAGAAAGGAACCTGGAACCCTGTGAATATAAATTGTCCCGACTTTATTTTTTTTTCTGGACTTTATTTGTTTTGTTATTCTCTCAGGTCGTAAGGGATATGTGTATTGGGCATCAGGGACGATATAAAGCGGCCGTCATTCCCTCCTCCCTCTAGCTGAACGACCCTCTCCCTCTCATCCTTTGTCAAGTTCTCATTCCTCCTCCACGACGACAAGAACTCCAAGACTTGGTAAAAAACGCAAGACGTTACATACGCAACCAAAAAGAAAGAAAGGACAGAGTCATCATGTGCACCGGACGAGCTGCCGTATTCTACTGCCGTAGTGATATCAACTGCGGCAAGTATTTCCAAGGCTCCTTCAAGACCTTGGATGCCGATATTACTCTCTGTGAATTCGCTGCGGACACAAGAGTTCCATGTGATCCCATTTTCTGGGGTGCCCCCATCATTCGAAACGACCTCTACTGTGAACACTGCAGTGACATCATTCAACAAAATATGGGGATGCAACAATACCACCAGAGCCACCAAGTCATGCAGCCCATGCAAAACGTCCAATACCGATCTTGAGGACGAGACCCCATGAGGTCTCCCGATGAAACCATTACATAAAAAAAAGAAAGGCCGAAAGGATGGCCTTTTTTTTGCCGAACGAAGACATGACAATGCAATACATGAAAAAACTATAGACGAGATTGCATATTGATTTTTTTTTCCTTCAATTTTTCCCTCAAGGAAAAAGGAGAGGAAAAGAAAAAAAATAGGGTGGGCAACCATCTTGTAGTGACTTCTTTTGGCTTTCAGGATCGGGATCTTTTCATTCTTTCTTTGCCACTTTTTTTATTTTTTTTATTTTTTTCATTTTTTTCATTTTTTTCATTTTTTATTTTTCACAAAAATACGGTTATACAAGATACCCCCCCAAAAATGTAACGAGGATAAAAAAATAAAAAAAACTTATAAAAGAAAGTGTGCAACCATTGAATGTGAAGGGAAAAAAAGCATGAGCCGCATGTTTAGGGCTGTCTTGCTTTTGACGCCTGCTTTCGCTACCAAGGGTATCATTTCTCTCCTGCATGCCGCGTTTTCTTTCCCTCCGATGACAGCCCGTCCTTTCCCCCCTCTCTCACTCTCACTCTCATTTCCACTTTACATGCAAGTTCAAATACTCCATACCGTCACACTTTTCATGTTTGTCTCAATTGTCTCAGTGAGGAGACCATCGGCCTTTGATAAGAGGTACGATAAGAACGATGACATCACAGTCACAGACAGTTTCATAAAGTGCATCAAAACAGCCAATGGAATGGAAAGACAAAAAAATGTGCTGATGATGTCTCGGGTCAACTTTATACTTGTGAAACATATCACGCACCACTCTTGTGATCGTCTTTTTTTTTTTCAAATACATTGCATGCAGCGTACTTTAGCCCATCTTCTCGGATGAAGCTCGGATCCACTTTCATAAATGAGCATTAACTAATCATGGTAGGAGACAGCTTTGTCAGCTGGTGCCTTCTGACAGCACGTGACATAATGAGAGTGACTGCCTTGTTTGTAGGGCAGCGCCAGAAAAGTTCTGGTTGAAACTTGAAACTTCTACCAAGTTTCAAGGCATCATACATAGTGACTTTATTTGCGCACTGTGTTGCTGGTCCACATTACGTCACTCGAGTACATATCACGTGCGCGGGTGTAAACAAGAACACTGCAAGTTACATACAATGCAAAAGTGTTCAAAAAAGCAAAAAAAAAGAAAAGACGCATTGTTGGATCAACGGTGTCCGTTTCATCATGATTTCGCCTTGTCTCCGTTCCCCTTGGAATGATTAAAGAAACAAGATTTTTTCCTATTGTACATAATAAAGCATTGTTTAAAGGGGAAAGAACTGGGGATAGCGTGTCGGGGTTAAAAAAAAGCCTATTTTTTGGACCTTCCAGCGCAAGAAGCACTCTTCTATTGGATGGGGAAGGTGGCGAGGAAGCCTGGATAACGGTGAAACGAAGCCAAGTTCTTTTTAGCGCGATGGAGGAAGAGAGTACCCCATTGACAGACAGTGTTGGAAGGCTTTTTTAGAACCAAGTCATCACAGTTTTGGAAACATTTTTCCCACACTTTTTCCTTTTTGCTTTATTTGCCTCCTGGTTCTTTGAACTTTCTGACGTAGATTTTTTCAATTGATCAATGTAAAACGTTTCCAACACCGAGTCTAAAAGGAAAAGAAGCTCCATCTCTCTCTCACCTTTTTTATTTATTCGTTGTCTGTTTAACAATGGAGTGATTGTCTTTTTTTTTTTTTTTTTTTGCAAAAAACAGCCCGTTGAAGATTGTTGGATGGCATGATTATCAATTTCTTTCCAGAAAAGGGAGTTCTTATTGACGTTCTCTCCAAGAAGAGGTATGTGTCACAAGGAGGGCCTGTAGCACGATCCCATGCTGACGAGGGAAACAGAGGAACCAGAGGAGCCATTATTTCAAATTCTCTCCGTTTTTTATTTTCTTTTGAATGCACCTGACGAGCCGTCTTTTATTGTGGCGATTTTAAAGTTCACTGTAGCCCCATTCCTTCGGTCTCTCGATTTGCTCTGGAGCTAGCGCCTGTCTGTGACGTGTTGCAGAGTGAAGGAAAAAAGAAAACGATTGACGATACCGAGACGAGGAGACGGAAGGCTTCATTCATCAGCCTACTTATTTTCTTGTTTTTTCTTGGTTTCTTTTTTCCCTCCCAAAAAACCATTGAAGGCACCAAGTTTTTTTTTTTCTCCTTTTCCAACCTTCACATGGTGCTTAACGTTAAAAGGTGAAGAGGCTGCACAGTGAAAAAGAAAGCATATGCAGCTGGTGGTGAGCTTCCAAGCACAGGTTTTTTTTTCTGCATTGGAAAATTTCAACAATGACTCGTCTGGATATTGGCGTACTGTCAGAAACGATACGTCCAGGATTTTCATCACAAATATCAAGACGGTTCAAAATGATACGAAGCCCATCACCCCCAGAATCCCCACTACGACAATCGCCGGCTGGCTCTCGATCCCACTCGATTGCAGAGGGCAGAGAGCCTTCTGAGGCGGAGACGAAACATGTTCCATTGGCATGCACAGTCTCCGCATCACCTGCAGCGTCAGCTGCAGTATCTCCTTCAGCGTCTGCATCAGCACCAGCCTCCACTCCCGTATCTGCAGCAGCATCCTACCTACCATCACCTGAGCCCCTGCGTGGACGGGACCATGAGCCCGCAGTCACCACATCCTTCCAGCTGTCGGAGACGTCTCTACTGCGACGAAAGAGTGCCACGTCGCTCCACCAATCACCTGGCAGCGCCATGGCTCTTGCTAGCGAGACACAGGCCCCCAAGCAGGGCGGCTTGATACGGCGTATCTCGACGTCTGCACGCCAAGCCATGACCATTACCCGACGCCGGCCGTCGTCGACGCACACAAAGAGCAGAGACGCCAGCGTGGGTCCTGGCATTGTGCGGCGGCGCCGGGACAGTGCCGCGGTGTCTGAAAAACGAGGAGACACCGACTCGGACCCGGATTCGGAGGGGCTTCTCCTGGAGACCCTGCCAGACATTGGGAGGCTGAGCACAATATCTGTGGCGGATTCGGCGACAGACTCGCCGGGCGAGCTGAGCAGCGCAGGATCGCCGGTGCCGGCTGGGCCGGTGGTGCCGGTGGCGCTCCAGTACGGGACGTCCATGCGCAAGGTGTCCAAGAAGAACAGCAACAAGAGGATTACGCTGTCGCTAGATGTAGAGGCCGGCCGCATCAGCTGGGACCGCACCAAGGCGTCCAAGAGAATCTACATTGACGACATCAAGGAGATCCGGGTGGCGGCAGACATCCGGCAGTACCGCATTGACTGCAGTGTCCCGGAGAGTGACGAGGCGCGGTTCTTTTCCATAATGTATGCCGTGGCCGGCTCGAGCCAGACGAAGCTGATCCACCTGGTGGCCGACACGGATGCCAGCTTCCGCGAGTGGACGCAGACGCTGGATGCCATCTACAGCAAGCGGCAGGACACGCTGGCGTCGTTGATGACGTTTACGGACCCGGCTGTGCGCAACTACTGGGAGCGGGAGATGGCCCGGTCGCTCTCGGGCGAGCTGGAGTTTGGCGACGTGGAGCGGATATGCCGGACGCTGCACATCCACGTGGCCGCGTCGACGCTGCGGAAGGTGTTCAACGAGGCGGATGCGGCGCGCCGTGGACGGCTCGACTATGCAGGGTTCCACGCATTTGTGCAGCTGGTGACCCGCAGGCCGGATGTTGCCATGATCTACCAGTCGGTGGCGAACGAGCCGCGACGGGGCATTACGTGTGCCGAGTTTCTCGATTTCCTGCGCAGTGCACAGGGCGAGGCCGTGGAGGATGACCCGGCAGGGTGGGAGGCCGTGTTCCACAAGTATGTGCGTCTGGGACGGCGGGGACGGGCTGCGGAAGAGCACCTGGCCGAGCCGGACGGGGGCGACTGCATGAACGAGGCTGGACTGTCGGCGTATCTATCCTCGGCGCACAACAGCTGCGTGGAGCGAGAGCCACGGGAGTACTCGCTGGACCGGCCGTTGAATGAGTACTACATCTCGAGCTCGCACAACACGTATCTGATGGGGCGGCAGCTGGCCGGGACGTCGAGCGTGGAGGGCTACATTGCGGCGCTGACACGGGGCTGCCGGTGCATTGAGATTGACTGCTGGGACGGGGCCGATGGGCAGCCCATTGTTGTGCATGGGCGGACGCTGACGTCGAGCATATCGTTCCGGGAGACCATCAACACGATCAACCGGTATGCCTTTGTCAAGTCTGCGTTCCCGCTGTGGATCTCGCTGGAGGTGCACTGCAACGCCGAGCAGCAGCGGGCCATGGCACGGACGATGCGGGAGATTTTTGGCAGCAAGCTGGTGACGGAGCCGCTGACGGCGGCGAAGCAGCTGCCGACGCCGTCGCAGCTGCGGCGGCGGATCCTGGTCAAGACGAAAAAGGTGCAGACGGGGACGACGCCGGTGTCGTCGACGGACACGCTGGCAGAGGCAGGGCGGAGCCGGGGCGCCAGCCAGCCGACGCCGTTTGTGGTGGAGCCGGGCCGGGCCACGGGGGAGGCCAGCGTGAGCGACGGCGAGAGCATGAGCGAGAAGCGGCCGAAGCAGAGCAAGATTGTGGCGGAGCTGGGCAGCCTGGCGGTGTACTGCGTGGGGGTGGCCAAGGGGACGCCGCTGGACACGGGCGACTGCCGGCTGTTCAACCATGTGGTGTCGTGGGACGAGACGACGTACGAAAAGGCCGTGAGGGTGCGGGAGGGGCGGCACGCGGTGGTGCAGCACAACGCGCAGTTTCTGATGCGGGTGTATCCCAAGGCGTACAGGATCTCGTCGAGCAACTTCAATCCCCTGGCGCACTGGCGCCGCGGGGTGCAGATGTCGGCGCTGAACTGGCAGACGTTTGACCTGGGGATGCAGCTGAACGGCGCCATGTTTGCGGGCGGCACGGACGTGTCTGGGTATGTGGTGAAGGCACGGGAGGGCGCAGGGGCCAAGGGAACGAGAAAGAACATGAATTTCGCGGTGACGGTGCTGTCGATCCAGCAGCTGATGCGGCCGGCGACGCTGGGCGAGCGACGGTCGCTGGATCCGTATGTGGAGGTGGAGGTGCATGTGGCCGACGACAAGATGGACGGGGAGGAGGCCGTGGTGGAGGGGAAGAGCAATCCGCAGACGCCCATGGTGCAGCGGACGCGGATTGCGCAGGGCAATGGGTTTAATCCGCTGTTTGACCAGCGGTTCCAGTTTCGGTTTACGACCAAGTTCCCGGAGCTGGTGTTTGTGCGGCTGAATGTGCGGCTGGCCGAGAATGGGTGGTACACGAGCACGGCGCCACTGGCCACCTATACGGCCAAGCTGCGCAGCTTGAAGAGGGGCATCCGGACGATGCCGCTGTACGATGGGCATGCGGACCGGTATTTATTCAGCACGCTGCTGTGTGATATTCACAAGGAGCCGATTACGAGCGTGAGGGTTTGACCTAGAGACTAGGGGCGTTTTACGGGCGTTTTACGGGCGTTTTACGGGCAAGCATAGAGGATGGCGTTTGAACATGCAAAAAGCAGCACTTTTTTATCATTCCTTAGGACACCGTTTGTACATACCATCAACAAAAACAATCTCATTTCTCTTCCGTCATCTCTCTCCTCGTCGCCGCATCATTATAAATACAGGACGAAAAGGACGAAAAGGACGAAAAAGAACGAAAATGACCCGGCTGTTCCAGTGCTTGGAGTGCCCGGGCATGCAGCTCTTCGACTCGGAAGAAGAGCTCATGACACACAAATGGGACCAGATCCGTGCCTCCCGGCGCAAATCGCACATGCAGTGCCACATTTGCAAGCTGGACCACCGCACTTTTGCCGGCCTCGTACGCCACTACCAGCTCAGCCACCCCGCCCAGCAGCACCTCGTCTGCCCCGGCTGCCGCACCGTCTTCCCCCGCCTCCACGCCCTCATGCAGCACCTCGACACCGACGCCTGCCCCGGCATCCTCGCCTCGCGCGTCGAGGAAAACCGGGCCCTGCAGGTCCAGGCCACCAGCGTCGTTGCCGCCGTGGTCGCCGCCGGCCACTCCGTGAGCGACACCGGGCTGGCCCTCGGATCCGCCGACGGCACGGCGGCGGGCCTCGACGAGATTGTGAGCCGGGCCGAGCAGCTCGGCATCCGGGACACCAGCGGCGTCGCCATCGGCGACTACGGCCGGTTTGTCGGCATCGCGGCGGACCGGCGCAAGGGCCGCGAGGCCGTGCGCATGCTGGAGCAGCGCCGGCCGGCCGGAGATGACGTCGGCGACGTCCCCGGCGCCGGGCCGGGCCGGAGCATCTGGGCGGGACAGGCCATGCTGGCGGCAGACGCGGCGGACACGGCGCAGGCAGTGGCAGCGCCGTCTTTTTTGGCGCCGGCGAAAAAAGCGGGTCCTCGGGCCGAGGGCCGGGGTGGCGGCGGGACGGAGCCGGGTGTGGAGGCGGATGTGGAGCGGTACCGCAACAAGTACACGGGGCGGTACGGGTGTCCGCACGAGCGGTGTCGGCGGGCGGGAAAGGCGTTCAGGACGGCACGTGGTTTAGTGGAGCACATGCGTGCCGGGCACGAGGCGACGCGGGTGCAGTGTCCGTCGTGCTTTGGGTTTTTCGGGACGCTGCAGGCGCTGACGCAGCACTGCGAGTCGTCGTCGGGACGGTGTCATTTCCGCGAGACGGAGGAGTACGGGGCGTTTGTGGGGATATTGTCGGCGGGGGCGGTGGAGGCGCAGGGCCGCAAGGTGGACATGAGCGTGGCGTACGGGGTGCGGGCGGAGGCGGAGGCGGAGCTGGTGGAGGGGGGCCTGTGGGCGGGTAGCATTAGTAATAATGGGTGAGTGGATGTGCTGTAACAACAGGGCGGGCTGAACTATGAGCCAGGCGGGCTGGCCTGGGCGGCTGAAACGAGGGCCACCCCTGAAACCTCACTAAAAAGGCTGCTGTGCGAGTTTGTGCGTGCTCCCCAAGCCACCAACATTCCTGTGCTCCCTGCCGAGTGCTGTGCTCTGGACGCTGCCGCCGTGCCAAGTCTTCCTCCCGCATCCACGCACGATGTTGTCCTCGTTCAAGTCCATCTGGCACGCCGTGACCAGCAATGACCGCCGTACGCGCCCCTTTTCCGTGCCCGCGCTGGCGCCCCGTACTGACGCGCAGACTCCGACTTTGACTCGCCCTTCCGCAGCGGGCAGCACGTGCGCCTGCACGAAGACCTCGCGTCCGTCGCGACGGCGTCCGAGTCGCGCCAGGACCTGAATCTCGCCGCCGGCACGCCCATGCAGGCCTTTGGCGCGCCCGCCGCGCCGCCGGTGGCGCATTCGTGGCGCCGCATCGACCGCTGGGCCGAGGAGCACTATCCCGAGCTGCGCGACAACATCGGCGAGGCCTGCACGGCCAACGACATCCGCGAGCTGGAGCACATGCTCGACTGCACGCTGCCTGCGGACGTGCGCGCGTCGCTGATGGTGCACGACGGCCAGGAGCGCGGCGGCCTGCCGACGGGCATTGTCTTTGGCTGCATGCTGCTGGACTGCGAGGAAATCGTCCACGAGTGGCGCAACTGGAAGACGGTCAATGCCGAGTACTTTGACGCCGACGCCAGCGCCCGCAGCAGCGTCGACGGCTCCGTGCGCTCCGGCGCGTCCGCCGCGGCCTCGCCGGCGGCCTGGCGCCACGACCTGCAGGCGCGCCAGCGCAGCGTGCCTGCCGACGCCGTGCGCAGCACGTATGCCCACGCGGCGTGGATCCCGCTCGTGCGCGACTGGGGCGGCAACAACCTGGCCGTCGACCTGGCGCCGGGCCGCAACGGCCACGTGGGCCAGGTCATTCTGTTTGGCCGCAACTACGACACCAAGTACGTCGTTGCGCGGTCGTGGGCCCATTTCCTCGCCACGGTGGCCGACGACCTGGCCTCGGGCAAGTGGTTCATCGACGACGAGACCCACGAGCTCAAGCTGCGCGAGTTCCGCAGCGCCCGCGTCGAGCCCGACTACTTTGACATTCTGCGCTGGCGCATGGACCAGAAACACGGCCGCGGGCCCCCGCGCCGGCCGCCCTCCGCCGCCGCCGTGTCGCCCTACGCCAGCCCTGCGGTTGATGCCCATGGCGGCGCCTCGCCCGTGGCCAGCCCTGCCCGCAGCAACGGCCCCAAGCTCGGCCCGCTGGCCCGGGTGGCCGAGGAGACGTCGCTGCCGGGCTTTGAGCTCGAAATCTCCGCCCTCGACGATGATGCCCTGGTGCATGCGCCGTCGAAGCCGCGGGTGCCCCAGCCAAAACCCGACCTGGCCCCGCCGCCGCGGGCGCGGCCCAACGACGTGGATGTGCATGATGACGGAATGAAAACGATTGTTATCTAGCGTTTATTTCTTTCTTGCTTTTGTAGATGCTTTTTTTCTCATTTTCTCCTTTCTCTTTTCTCTTTTCTCTTTTTCTCACTATGGGAGGGTTCGCATTGTATTGTAATATATTAGATTGGCCAAGTATTCCGTCAGAAATAAAAAGAAAAGGCGCACGAGGCTGGCTTCGCTTGGAGACTTTCCGACGAAAAAAGTCGCCGAAGGATGTACATAATGGCCTGCAGGGCCCCCTCCCCTCCTCGCGGGTCCAAGAGACATGCCCGCGATTTCTGCTGAGCGTCTCCGCGCGGCCGCGCCCGTGCCCGGCCAGCCCGGCATTGTGCCTGCCGTCGACGATGGCCAGCCGACCGTCCTCTACCTCGGCTACGGCTCCAACATGTGTGCCGCCACCCTGGAGGGCCGCCGAAAGGTGCGTCCGCTCGCGAGCCTGCCCGTCCGCGTGCCGAGCATGTGCCTGACCTTTGACATGCCCGGCATCCCCTACAAGGAGCCGTGCTTTGCCAACGTCGACGAGCGCCGCGGACGGCGCGAGCTGCAGGGCGTCGTCTACGAGGTCACGCGCCGCGACTTCCAGCACATTGTGGCCACCGAAGGCGGGGGCTCGTCCTACCTCGACGCCCTCGTGGCCTGCGTGCACGGCGACGACACGTTCCTCGCACACGCCATGTGGATGCCGCGGCCCGACACGACCGACTGGTGGCGCCTCGTTGGCCGTGTCACGCCGCGCCAGCGTGTGGCGTACCCCTCGCCGCGCTACCTCGGCCTCTTGACCAGCGGCGCCCGGGAGAACGGCCTGCCCGAGGCGTACTGCGAGTGGCTCGCCGAGACGCCCGTCTACCGCCCGACCCTGCGCCACCGCATCGGCCTGGGCGTGCTGCTGGTGTTTGCCCTGCCGTTTCTCGTCGTGCTCGCCGCGGGACGGTTCCTGCCGCGGCGGATGAAGGAGGCCGACGGGCGGCTGCCGCGGCCCTTGCGCGCCGTCGGCAGCTTCGGGCACTGGTTCATATGGTGCGTCTACGACCATGCGTTCCGCCACGTCTTTGGCGACGGCGAGCGGTCGCCGCAGGGGATAGAAAAGTAATGTATACTAGTATGTATATAAATAAGGAATAATCATATCATGCAGGTGTTTTTGTTTTTGTTTTGTTTTTTTTTCAGTAGACCTTCTTCTTCTCGTCGAAGCTGACCTTGCCGGGGCCGTTGTTGACGAGCAGCAGCAGCCCGCCGACAATGGACAGGATCTGGAAAAAGTCGTACTTGGCAAAGTCCTTCTGCGGGTGGTGCTCGTGCAGCGTCCAGAAATTGTTGACGAGCACGTTGAAGATGCTCAGGATCAGCACCAGCAGCGTGGCGCTGGCCTTGGCCTTGAAGCCCACCACCACCATCACGCACGCCACAAGCCCCACCAGCGACACCAGCACCCGTGTCACGGACCACTCGCCGCTGAAGACAAAGCCGACAAAGAGGAAGATCAGCAGCACGCGCCCGGCCAGCTGGAAGTACATCTTGCGGTCCTTCTCCTCGAGCTGCGGCAGCCCCGCAAAGGCCTGCGTCTTGCGGATCCACGAGTCCGACAGCACCATCAGCAGCCCCCCCAGCACGGACAGATTACGTAAGAAGAAGTTGATGTCGAAGATGAGCCCGTAGCCGAGCGCCTGCGTGACGATGACGCCCATGAGCCCGGCGACGGCGTAGCCCGACGAGCGGCGCGCAATCACGAGCACCGCGCACGCCGCCATCACGCACACGTTGGCCAGCAGGAAGACGTGCGTCAGGCCCCACGGCATCCGCCGGTACTCGTGCAGGTACCGCAGCTGGTCGCTGAACTGCGTGACGATGCGCAGCGAGTCCTCGAGGAACGTCACGACGATGAGGAAGCGCCCGATGGCGGGCAGGTACCTGCGGGGGTTAGCCGGCGCCCTGGCGCTGCCACGACGGCCACTCACGGCTTCAGCGGCTCGCTGGCCGTGTCCAAAACGTCTTCAATCCGGCTCGTCTGCCGCCGCACGGCGTCGACGAAGCCAGCCTCTGCTGGCGGTGCTGTGTACGTGCTGTTGCGCGGCTGGATGCCGTAGCCGCCTGGTCGTCGATGGTCCATGGCAAGGTGGTCTCTGTCTGTCTCTGGCGGTCTCTGCGGGTCCTTTCTTCTTATTCTTCTCTTCTTCTGCGGTTGGAGCTCCCACTGGTTGCTGCGCTATTCAGCCCGTTTTCAGCGCGGTACGTGCCCCGTACCCACTGGCAATGTGTCCTCTTGGCGGTCGCATGGAGCGTAGTGGTACCTAGGCGTACCCGCCGACGCCTTATTGGGACTGTGCCACTTGTGCGACTTGTGCTACCGGTGTCAGGTGTCTATTCAAACATATGTAGATTCCAACTTCAAAGCCACCACTACGTGCGGTGTCCCATCGTCGGCGACTCCTGCTTCCCCCCCGCCGCCGTGTCCATCTCCAGCGACAGCACCTGCTCCGACGACAGCTCCACCGGTGCTGCTGCTGGTGCGTGCCCCGGGTATGTAATCCCCAGGCCCGCGTACGTCTCCGGGTACATCCCTGGGTACCCCGGGCCCACAAACGGCCCCACCGGCGCCGCGCCGAGTCCGTACGCCCCGGCAAACGCCACACTCCCCGGCGCCGGCGTCGTTTTCGTCATCGAGCTCGGCGTCTCTCCGCGGGCCACCGGCGACAGCGCTGGCGGCGGCAAAAACACCGTCGGCGTCGGCGTCGGCTGTGGCGTCTCATACGGCCGGACTCGTGTCTTGCGCCACATGTACACGGCCGCCAGCGCCAGCAGGGCGGCGCCCATGATGGAGCCGACGACGATGCCGACAACGGCGCCGGTCGACAGCCCCGCCATGTGCATCGGCGGCGGCGCGTGCGTCGGCCCCGGCGTTGGCGTCGCCGACACGACTTCCGACGGCAGGGGCTCGCCGGGGGTGATTTGGACGGTGGTGTTGGCGAGGTACTGTTCCTGGGCGGCGAGGGACCATGTGGCGTTGGGGTTGATGGCGCCAATCATGTGCTCGTCGACGCAGGAGCCCGGGGCGGCGCAGTAGAAAAAGATGGGCTCGGTGTTGTTCACGCGGACGCGGAACTTGGGGCCATCGGGGGAGTACACGTTGGTGTCGCGGAAGCCGCTGAAGAAGCCGACGCGGTTGGGGCCCGTGTCTTCGTAGGGGATGCAGGGGAAGCCAAAGGCACCACGCACCACCGAATGGTTGCCCGGATAAAAGTTAAACTCAATGATGGACCCTACGTCAGCATCCAGGCTGTTGGGCGAAAAGTTCATGCCCGTCTGTTCGTTAGCCGCTATATCCCTCTATCAGCATGCATACAGCCGCCACGGCCACGGTGTGCGTCGTAATGGCTGATGTGGATGAGGCCCGTTCGCGAATCGTCAACGACATGGTGTGCTTGTCCTGCACCATGGACCATGGGGGGGGTGTCTATGTATTTTTATTTTATTCCATCCTATTCAACTCTGCTCTCTCCGTCCAGCCATCCACATCCGGCTCGCGCCATCATTCTCTTTTCTCTCTCTCTTTTTCTCTTTTCATCTTTTTCTCTTTTTCTCACAAGCGTTCCATGTTCACATGGCTCTGCGTGAAAGAACTCAAAGAGCTGTTGGTGGCACTAGCCAAATCCGTCACCACCATTTGCCAGGGTATGTACCCACCTGGCGTACCTGGCGTGCTCGGCACACATGCTGGCCGTGGTACTTACATAATCCTCGCTGTGAGCATGGCTTCACGACAACATCCCGCCGTCTACGCGCGGTACGGCGGCCCTGGAGACTCCGAGGCAGGCCCCGTATCGCCCGGTACGCATGCCGGCCAAGAAACACTCACCCGCATCCGCCGGGAATGGCCCGCCATGGCACAAGCGGACTGCATTCCCGTGCAAATGGCCCTGCAGCTCCTGGATGCGTCGTCTGTCGGGCGTGCCCACGAGTACGAGGACTTCCAGATGACGCACGACTACCTGCAGTCGTCTCTCAAGTCCATTGTGCACGACTACCATCAGGGCTTCAACTCGTCCATTGGCACGTTCCACAAAATCCAGGGCAGCATCCAAACGTCCCAGAAAAAGGTCCGTTTTCTCAAGCAGCGTCTCGCCGAGAGCCGCACAAGCCTCGCCCGCACCGACCCCGAGCTCGCTGCCCTCTACGCAACGTCCCTCGAGTACGACGCGGTCCTGGCCACCGTCAGCGACATTGACAACACGCGCCAAGTCCCGGAGCGTCTCGAGGCCCGTGTCTCCGAGAAACAGTTCCTCGCCGCCGTCGAGACCCTGCAGACGGCCCTCGAGACCCTCCGCAAGCCAGACCTCGCCCCCTTGGGCGCACTGGCCGACTTGCGGCTCTACCTGGCCCACCAGGAAACGGCTCTGTTCGACACCCTCGTCGAAGAACTGCACGACCATCTCTATCTACGCTCGCCCTACTGCCAGGACCGCTGGCAGACGCTGAGCTCCGAAGACGCCCCGTCGTTCCTCGCACAGCTCGAGGACATCGACTTTGACCAGCCCATTCGGCAAGACGCCTTCCGCAACCCCGAAAGCGACACCTTTTCCTACATTTGCCTCGTCGCCGAGTCGCTGAGCCGTCTCGGCCGTCTCGAGGCCGCCGTCGACCAACTCAAGCAGCGACTGCCCGTGCAGCTCTTTGCCGTCGTCCACGAAACCGTCGACCAGGTCGACAAGAGACACCCCTCTACGCGACAGGCGGCGTCGCCCTTTTCCTATGCACCCGCCTCCGAGGCCATCATCCAGGACGCCCTCTCGACGCTCTATGCCAAGTTCGAGGCCATTGCACAGGGCCACCGTGTGCTGCACGAGTATATCAAGGCCGTCATTCGGCGCCATGGCGCTGGGAACAACAGCACCCTGCTTGGCTCGTTCAAAGAGCTCTGGAACCTCTACCAGAACGAGATTCGCTCTCTTCTGCACGCCTACGTCACGTCGGATGCCGATCTCTATCGGAGCAGCACCGACGCCACCGCCAGCATCCCCATGTTTTCCATGGACGCCATGTTCCACCTGCGGGACGCCGACGAGACCCTCCCCGAGATGGCCGCCGAGTACGACGAGCTCGACGCCATCATCCGCGCCGCCGTGCCTGGCTTGACCAATAGAGATGCCCGCAAAAAGGGCACCGAGCGCCGCGGCTCCATGCCGTCGTACTCGCAGCCACAGCTGCCGGACGCACACAAGCCGCTCGTGGAGCCTAGTGTCTTCAACATGAGCCTTTTGCTGCCGCCGACGCTGACGTTTATCCAGCGGCTGCGGCCCATTGTGCCCTCCGGGTCTGACTTGACGACGACCAAGCTGACGCTGTTCCTGGACCATTTCTTTGTCAATGTTTTCCAGCCGCAGCTGGACGAGACCCTGGCCAAGCTGGCAGATGGCGTGCTTGTTGCCACCAACTCGTATGCCCTTGATCCGGCATGGCCACGGATTGCCCAGAGGCCCATTCTGCAGGGCGCATCCGCCTTTTACCAGCTCATTGGGGCCTTTTGCCGCATGCTGGCGGCCATGCCACCGGACCAGGCCCTTGCTGCGCTAGTTGTCGGCCAGATGATGCGCTTCTACGATGCGTCCTTTTCGTGGTTCCAGCGCGTTGTCCGCCGTGAGGACGGTGCTTCGGATGGCGATCTTTCTCTTCCGGCGCGGCTTGCGCTAGATGGCGGTGCTGTGGCCAGGACGGTGGATGCGCTGCGGACGGGCGGCGACATGGACGAGTCGATTGCTGCGCTTCTGGCAGCGACGTCGCCAAAGGACTCGTCGCCGCGGCTGGCCAAGGGGGACATTCTTCCCCACCGCGATGCCGTGACGTCGCTGTGCTTGCTGTACACGAGCATGACGTGGCTGGCTGACAAGGTGTCGTCGCTGCGTCGGGTGGTGGCGGAGCCGGAGGCGTCGGCAACAAAGCCAGACCGCAGACGGTGGACGTTGTTGGGGACGCAGGCGACGTCAACGACGGAGCCGATGCACCTGACCATGTCGGAGGAGACGGCGCAGACATTTGACGGGGTGGTGGCGTCGTACCGCGAGCTGGCCGGGACGGCGTTGCGGACGCTGTACATTCATCTACGGTGCCGGATTGCGTATTCGCTGGGGATTACGCTGTCGCCCAAGGCATCCGCGCCGTACTTGCTGGAGCAGGATGTGCGGGAGCCGGACCCGGAGATTGTGGCGCTGAATGCGGAGCTCATCTTTTTCGACGAGACGGTGGTGCGGTGCTTGTCCATGGGCCCAGAGGTGGTGTATGTGCGAAAGGGGCTGGCCGCGCTGACGAATGCGTTTATCGTGGGCCAAGCGGACATGGCGTCGCCGATGAATGAGAAAGGGGCAGCGCGGATGCGGCTGAATGTGCTGGTGCTGCAGCAGAACCTGCTGAACATTGAGGATGGGGCAGATTTGCGGCGGACCATGGCGTACTACGAGTTGTTTTCATCGGGGCCGGAGGGGATCTTGGCGTTGGCGAGACGGTACCAGACCGGAGAAAAGGACGGGCTTGGGTATAGCTATGACGAGATGAAGCGGCTGATGGAGCTAGCCTATTCGGAGCAGCTAGCGCACCCGGAGAAAGGAGTGGAGAATGCGGCGAGGCGGCAAATGAATGAAAAGGTCATGGAGCTTAGTGAGCTATTATGGCAAAGGTGATTTTGCGTTTTTTTTTTCTTGTTTCTTGTTCTCTTCTACATTCACTTTTTTTTTCATTGACCGTATTTCTTTATATCCTACAACCACCAAAAGATGTTGTGGCGACGGATGGCAGCCGTGACGCTGGTCTTTGACGACCCGGTGGCACCGCCGACAGAGCCACTGGTGACAGACCCAGTGACGGCAGATGCACGGGGCACGCACGTACGCAGCGTGGACACGGTCCGGCACGTCGACGCCGTGTCTACAATAGCACTACTGGCGACGGCAGATGCTTGCCAGGCGCATTGTGCAGAGGGCCACGGGGAGAGGGTGGTTCTCTACGACGCCGAAACAGAACAGTGGGAGAATGGGACACACGCACGCATGTGATTGTATACTGTGAGCACTGTGCAGTGCACACGGCCCATGACGTTATATAGCGGCTCCCCGCTTCAAGACCCACAAAAAAGAGGGGCCCGCACTGGTCACGACGATGGTGGGTCGTGGGCGAGAGAGAGAAGGAGAGTGAGAGGCACAGCGCTACATACACGCAATGCCTGACAATATGGACGAGACGGTGGAGATTAAGGGTATGTAGTTTTTGTTTTTCGAAAGAGACGCCGTCTGATGGGGGAAAAGGTATTTTGAAGACGTCGGAGAGCAAAACCGAGTCGAAGAACGGGGAGATTCGGTGGGACGAGGAGAATCTAGCAGAGAATGAAAAGTTGGAAAAGGCCACCATGAAGATCGACGAGCCCAAGACGCCATATGTGCATGCTGGTGACCTGGCCGCCCTCGTCGACGATGACGACGTATCCTTTTCCCTCGGCCCCGCCGTGGTGGCCCTTCCATTGGCGAGAGAGGAAGGAACGATTGAGTATGGCCCACATGATGCCGAGTACAGAGGCGCGACGAGGGAGGAGCGAGAGAGGCATGCCAAGTTTGAAGAGATGCGAAGGAAGCACTATGAGAAGGAGGCAAAAGAGGCACTTGGACAGACGATGGATGACGACGACGATGATGATGAATAAACCAAAAAAGAGAAAAAAGAGAAAAAAGAGAGACTCTATATATCCAAAGAATGCATAAAAAATAGAAAAGAATAAAAAAAGAAGAGAGAAAATAAAAAAAATAAAAAAAAGGCTATCGGTTGAGCCCGACGAGACTGAAAAACTCCATGCGCGTCTTTTCTTGCTTTTCGAAACAGCCGAGCACACAGCTCGTAATGGTCGTCGCCGTCGTCTTTTGCACGCCTCGCATCACCATGCACAAATGGCTGGACTCCATCACCACAGCAACGCCCTGTGGGTCGAGGGCTTTCATAACGGTTTCGGCCACTTCCTTGGTCAGTCGCTCCTGCACCTGCAAGCGGCGGCTGAACATGTCGGCTATGCGCGGCAGCTTGGACAGGCCAATGACCTTGTTGCGCGGGATGTAGCCAATGTGCATTTTGCCGGTAAAGGGCACCAAGTGGTGCTCGCAGAGGGAGAAGATCTCCATGTCCTTGACAATGACCATTTCGTTGTGGCCCTCTTCGAAAATGGCATTGTTGACGATGGACTTGATGTCCTGCTGGTAGCCTTGCGTAAAGTAGAGCAGGGCCCGGGCATACCGCTCCGGCGTGGCCAGGAGCCCCTGCCGCTCCGGGTCCTCGCCCACAGCCTCGACAATGGTCCGGACGGCATCTCTGATCGTCTTGAGCCGCGCCGCAGCTGCCTCCTCGTCGTCCTGCGCCCTGGCCAGCGTCCCCCTGGCCGGCCGGATCATGCCGTTCTCTTCGATCGCCGACACCGCGTCCTTGTGCTCGTCAAGCGGGTCACGCGCGGGAATGCTCGCCCGCCGGTGGTGCTCTGCCATTTTGTTGTCCATCTTTCCTCCTCTTCTTTCCTCTCTTTTTTTTCTTTTCTTTTTTTCTTTCAGAATTTTAATGCGGTACCCCTCATGTACCCTGCATAGATTCCTTGCATTTTTTTTGTTCTTTGGTTCTTCAGTGACGTCATCGCATCTGTCAGCTCACCGCCTTGCGACGTGCCGTTGGCCTGGTTTTATTCCTCACCGCCCACGTCATCGAACGTGACGTCGCGACGGTTCCGTCTTTGCCGAGGAAAGATGAAAAAAAAGTACTCTGGCGATGGCCCGGTGGCCGGATCGAAGCGCCGGAAGATGTCGTCGCTCTCGTCGTCGCACCCTCTGCGCCAGACGTCCTTCCCGCCCGTGGAAGGCGCTCAGGAACGCTCGCCCTCGGTCGAATCAAGCTATCGACGCCGCAAGCGAGACGCCAAAGACAAGGAGAGGGAGAAGGAAAAGGAAAAGGAAAAGGAAGACGACGACGACGAGCCGGAGGGCGAGGCTGCCGCCAAACGCACAGACGAGGAGCGCAAGGAGGAGAAACGGCTGCGGGCGGCCCTCGTGGCCTGCCTGGATGCTGATCAATACGACCGCATCTCGGCGTGGCGCGCCGCCAAGCTGCCCGACGCCGTCATCCGACGGCTCGTCAACGCCACCGTCTCGCAGTCGGTGCCCTCGTCCGTCGTCACGGCCGTCCGCTCCGTCACAAAGTACTTTCTCACAGACCTCGTCACCCTGGCCCGCGCCGTGCAGCTCGAGTGGATGGCCGCCGACAACGAGCAGCAAGCCGGCGGCCTGGCCTGGCCCGGCCTGGTGCTCTCTCGCGGGGACCCCCATGTGCAGGCTCTGTACGAACAGCAGGCCTCGCTGGCCATCCCCGACTGGACGCCCGAGTCGGCCGACCACATCCTCAAAGAACCCCCCCTGGCGCCGCTCCGCCCGGACCACGTCCGCGAGGCCTGGCGCCGCTACCGGGCCACCATGCAGGACCGCACCGCCGGCATGCTGGACCTCTGGCACACCCAGCAAACCAGCGGCGTCGAGCGCTTCCCGGCCCGCACCGGCGGCAAGCGCATCTTTAGATAAATCATTCATTACGGTTATTATATACACTCCCACTCTGCAAACACGCACCACCGCGCCGTCCGGTCCGCCAGCACCAGCCCGCGCCACGTGCCGCGCTCGCTGCACTTGATAATCGTCTCCCATGTGCCCCCCGTCGCCTCCTCCATCCGGCTGCTGCGGTCCTCCTTCCGCATCAGCCGCAGGATCTTGCCCCCCGGCGTCTGGATCGCCAGCTTCGCCGGCTTCCGGCCCGCGCCGCCCGCATGGCTCCCCGTCACGCTCGTGGCCACACTGCCGCTCAAGAGACTCAGCGCCGATGCCGGCCGCGCAAACGGCGACCCCGGCCGCTCCGGGAAGGCCCCCTGTCCCGGCGCAGGCGTACCGGTGCCGGTGCCGGTGCCGCTGGGGTGCTGCCGCACGGCAAAGACAAACGTGTTGTTCATCGCCAGCCGCCGGCACTGCGGCTGCATCACGTACAGGTCGTGTCGCTGGGCGTGGGGCGTCGGGTGCCGGATGACAAAGTCGTAGGCCGGGTTCTTGCCCGTGTGCACCACCGGCACGGCAAATGCCAGGGCGTGCGGGATGTCCAGGCTGCTGTGCATCAGCCCACGCCGCCCCGCGTACACCTTGAGCACCCCCGTCCCCAGCACGCCGGCGTTGTCGCTGTCGCCGTCCGGCAACACGGCCTTGATGGTGTACACGCGGCCGGGCAGGCCCTGCACGTCCGTCCAGTCGACCTGCGCCAGCGCCCGCTTCCGCAGCACGTCGCCGCTCTCGAAGCGGTCGCCGTCTGCGTCCATGGCCAGTGCGCGCGTCTCGACTTCGGCTGCCAGCTCGACGTCGTCGGGCACGCCCACGCGGATCTGCACCATCTCCAGGTCCTCGATGCGCACAATCGACGTGTTGTAGTCAACCATGGCCAGGCTGTGCGCAAAGTAGCCCGCGCTCGCGCACGGCAGGCTGTACAGCACGTCCAGCTCCACCGGCGGACACAGGTGCTGGTCGGCCGCCCTCTCGGGGATGTGCGTGTAGCACGCCTGCAGCGGCTCCACCAGGAACCAGCCCGCGTCGGCCGTCGTGGCACTCGCCGTGCCGCTGCCGTAGCAGTGCCGGCGGCCAAACGACGGGCTGGCCACGCAGCAGTCCACGACACGCCACTCGCCCTCCACCACCACGCAGTTCCACCAGTGGTTCGGCCGGTGCACAAGGCCCGGCTCGGCCACGTCGCCGGGCGCCTTGAGCCACCCCTGCACGGCCTCGCACGCAATGCCGGCGGCTGCGCACATCTCGGCCACCACGACGGCATACTCGTGCGCGGTCGCCCGGCCCGTCGCGAGCACGCGCTTGGTGTCGACGTGCTGGCTCTGGCCCAGCGCCGACAGACTGCTGCCCACGCTCATGGAGTAGTCGTCCTCCCACACGATGCGCTCGGCCACCCACGTGAAAATGGCGCGCATGCGCTGCACGTCGCTGCGGAACGGCCGGCAGATGTACGACGTGGCCAGGCTGCTCGCCGTCGTGTGCTGCGGCAGGTTCGCCGTGTGCACAAACCGCGCTGCCTTGTCTACCTGCTCTAGATTCATCGCCGTGTAGTCCCGGGGCTGCTGCACGGGCATGCCGCTGCTGTCCTCGCTGCCCTGCACCGTCTGCTCCAGCTCGTCCACAGGGTCAACGGCAATGTGGTCCATCATCAGAGCCCGGTCCCGCCGCTCGTTGCGCTCGATCCTGCTCAGCGAGTTCGACCGGTTCACATCGCGCCGCACCTCCACCCAGTCCGCCCCGCTCTGCCGCCCCCGCATCGCAAACGCCTTGGCAGCCGGCGCGGCCTGTGCCGGGGCCATGCCGGTGCGCGACTCGGACCTGTCGCTGGCGCGCGAGCCGCCGAGCGCAATGGAGCCGCGGCTGTTGGCCACGCCCGTCTTGGCCGACTCGAGGATCTTCTTGAAGAAGCCGCTCTTCTTCTTGGCCGACTTGGGGCTCTGCAGCTGCGTCAGACCGCCGACGCCGACCAGCTCGTCGTCGTCGTGCATGGTCGACTGCGACTTGGGCCTCGTCAGCCGCCGCCGGGCATAATAGTCGCTCGCGTGGCTGCTGTGGTACGTCACGCCCGTGAACGGCGACTCGGGCCGCTCGTCGATGCCCCAGCGCATGCCCATGGCGCTCTGTGCCCGCTCCCGGCTCTTCCGCGCCAGACTGCCGGCACTCGTCGCACTAAACGCCCCAGCAGACGCTCCGCTCATCAGGCTGCGGTCCGTGCTCTGCGTGCTCTGCGTCGCATTGGTCGCCGTTGTCCGCGTCGTGACCGTCCGGTTCAGCATCCCCAGCGACGACTTGGGCCGCTCAAACGGCCGCCCGATGCTGCCGCTGCCGCTGCCCGTCCCCTGCATGCTCTGCAGCCGCGACTCCATGCGGGCCACGTAGTTGCTGAGCTGCGGCTGCCGTGCGTCCCGCCGGTCCACCTCGGCGCCGCTCCCGCTGCCACTAAAGGTCTCATAGCCCTCGTCGACCATGGGGAAGCCCGGCCCGGTGTTTTCGTTCCGCGACTGGCTGCGGATCGCCTCAAACGACTCTGGCGACCACACGTCCAGCTTCTTTGCGTCGCCCGCGTGCGTCTCCGGCGTGGCTTGCCGCGGCATCCCCAGCGTGTGGAGCTGCTCCATCACGTCGTCCATAGCCTCGCGAAGCGGAGACGGCGTGCGTCCCCTCGACTGCGCCGGCGACGCCACCGCCGGCGTATGCGGCCGCTGGCCCTGGTCCTGGCCGCCAAACGCCCCAGACGACTGCTTCGCCAGAACACGGTGCGGCGGCGGCGGCGGCGGCGGAGGCGACGACAGGGCCCCCTGCGGCGTCGGGTACGCATCGGCTGCCACAGGGGCCCGGAACGGCGATGCCTGGCGGTAGATCTCGGCGGGCGACGGCTGTCGCGACGGCTCCCTGGACATCCTCGACTGTGGCCGCTGGAACGGGTCGTATGGCCCGCACGGCTGCTGGTAGCCGTACGGATCGGCTGCGCCGTGCATGGCCCCGACCTGCGTGTTCATCATGGGATTCGGCGACGGCGAGCGTGACGCCGAGTAGTAGCCAGGACTGCCCCCGCGCCCAATGCCGTGGCCCATGATGGCCTGCCCGTGGCGCAGGCTGTGCACAGGGCTCGGGTTCTGCGGCATGGGGCTCGTGGACCGCATGGGATGCAGCGAGCGCATGTCCGGGCCTCCTGCCGGCGCATAGCCAGCCATTGGGCTTGGCGACCGCGTGGGGCCCGGGCTGACGGCCCGTAGACTCGTCATCGACTGCGAATGGTGGTGTGCTGTGGGCGGTCTTGGGCTGGTGGCCCGCATGTTGAGCATCTGCTGCTGCTGCTGCTGCACGGACGGCGCCTCCTTGTACTTGGCCGTCGTGTAGTGCGGCGCCTTTTCATAGGCCTCAAAGGGCCGTCGAAACGACTTTTCCTTGGTCTTTTTCGCCGCCGTCCCGGCCGCCGGAAGCGGACTCACGGACCGCGTCACGGGCCGGAAATTGTCGGGCAAGACCTGCACAAAATTCGACGGGAAACTGCCCACCATCCTCCGGTCCCGGTACAATCGCCCTGTCCACCAGCTGCCATCGCCAGCATTTAGACACTCAATCAGATCGCCCTCCATGAACCCCAGGTCCCGTTTCGACTGTCGTTAGTCTTTTTTGTATTTTTGCATTTTTGACGCCCTGCGGCCGCAGACACACCTCGCCTCCCCATGAATATACAGCCCGGCACCAGCATGGGAATCGCGTGGGCAGCGGCGGTGGCCCTGGCATCGCCATCGCTTCGCTTTTCTCTTGCTTGGGTGCTGTGGATTAGGAATTAGGAATTAAATGCGTCTTTGGTATGAAGATGTGCTCTTCAGCGCTTTTTGGGGTTTCTTCAGCCTTTCCGCTCGAATCTCAGCCTCTCGATTTTTCGCTTTGGGTTTAATATTGCATGTATTTCGCATGTATTTTTAGAGCCGCCAGGGAGCAGCGCTTCATGGGGTAAGGGTTTGTTGCTCGGCAACGCGCTTCGCGCCTGCCGTCGTGGGCAGCCACGGCCTGCTTGCCGGAAGCAGTGTCTCTGCGGCGTGGAATGCGCTGAGAATGGCATTTCCAACTGGCAAGAGCCACCCACTCACGCGTGTAAATACACATTTACTTATACGATTCTACTTTCTACGTTGCAGTCCTGGATGCTACTACCCCCTTGCCCTTTGCCCTGGACACCCGTCGCATACGCGTCGCTCTTGCCATGCCTATAAACCTCTTGTAAAAAGACAGAAAAAAGTCAAAAAAGTCAAAAAAGTCACAAGAGAACGGGGAGATGGAAAAGAGAAAAATCGTAATGAAATGTAGCCCAATGCCCTAGTTGCCCTAGTGACGGTTAGTCAACAGCAGCTCAGAATGCAGCTGTGCGACATGTGGAATCGCATTGCTCACTTTGTACGCGATCGCCAGAAGCGCCCAAAGAGACGTCTTTACAAAGACATGTGAGCGTCGTCTTCATCTTTGCTTCATTTATTTTATTATTTTTTTCTGTTCTTTCTTGCTCTTTTTGAATAGTCTCTCCTTGTCTCTCCACGTTCACACAACCACCATGGCCGAGAACATTGCCAGCCATTTCCAGCTGCTCGAGGAGCTGGGCCGTACGTCGTCAGCCAAGACCGCAGATGCAGAAAAGTACTAATGCCAGGGGGGAGCTTTGGCGTCGTCTACAAGGCCCTTGACCGCGCCACGGGCGAGACCGTGGCCCTCAAGCTCGTATGTGCAATGCAAGACATGCAAAGGCTAACGAAAGATTGACTTGGAGTCGAGTGACGATGACATCCAGGAAATCCAGCAGGAAATCGCCGTCCTCAGCACCTGTGCAAGTCCATACGTCACGCAGTACCGCGCCAGCTTCCTCCACGGCCACAAGCTCTGGATTGTCATGGAATTCCTCGGCGGAGGCTCGTGTCTCGACCTGCTCAAGTCCGGCAGCTTCTCCGAGGCCCAGGTGTCCGTCGTCTGCCGCGAGCTGCTCCTCGGCCTCGAATACCTGCACAGCGAGGGCAAGATCCACCGCGACATCAAAGCCGCCAACATTCTCCTCTCGGAAACAGGCCGCGTCAAGCTCGCAGACTTTGGCGTAGCAGCACAGCTGACAGACCTCAAGTCGGTGCGCAACACGTTCGTCGGGACGCCCTTCTGGATGGCGCCCGAGGTCATCCAACAGGCCGGCTATGACTTTCGCGCTGATATATGGTCGCTGGGAATCACGGCCATGGAGCTAGTCCAGGGCGAGCCACCCAACGGAAAGGTACATCCCATGAAAGTGCTCATGCAAATCCCCAAAAACCCACCACCACGCCTCGACGGCGACCAATGGAGCCGTGATTTCAAGGACTTTATCAGCCGCTGTCTCGTCAAAAATCCCGAGGAGCGCCCATCGGCAAAGGACCTGCTCAAACACCGCTTCGTCCGCGGCGCAGGCAAGATTGAGTGCATGCAGGAGGTCGTAGAGCGCCACCGCCTGTACGAGGCCGACCGACATCGCGTCAGACAGCCTGCCTATTACCAAGAAACCCTGCGCTCGCTCTCGCCAAAGAACAGCCACGACGACTGGGTCTTTGACACCGTCAAGACGTCTGCCCTCGAGACAATGAGCACAATCGGCACAGTCGCCCGGCAGACCATCCGCTCACGGCAGTCGTCCGCCATGACAGCCGCAGACCTGACGGAACGGCTCATGAGGAAGCTGGAGCTGTCCGAGACAAAAGACGCCTTGCCGTCGTCCGACCTGCAGCCCGGTTTTCAGCCAGGCTATCCCACCAATACCGTCCGGCGCTCGACGGTGCGCAAGCAGAGTGCGTCCCACTCTCCGCACGTCTCTGTCAATGGGAAAAGGCCGCTGCAGCCAGACCTGTCCTTTGGCAACAGCGGCTCCACAATGAGAATGTGCCGTCGTGTGCCTTCGGACGCATCCGCAAACACGCCCCTTGAAGAGGACGCTACCGATGAAAACAGGCCACCAGGGATCATGGACGCCATTTTCAAGGATACTAGCAAGGAGACGACGTCGAAAGAGGCCACGCTTGGCCACCGCCTCTTCTCGCGGGCCATTGACCCTGCTGTGGGCGAGGTGCATGCCGACACGGCAGCAATACAGAAGCGAGAGGCCCTCTCTCGGCTGGCAGACGCATTCACCCTCCTCGACTCGGTCGATCCCGAAGGCGCATTCCATGTGATCAAGAGCATAGTGACGAGCGTGACAAACGATACACGGCTCAACAATGCTCTTCTGGGGACGACGCACAGCACGCCAAAGTCGAGCACGCCACATGGGACAGTGGTACGAGGCACTCCGGCACCGGCAGTGACGCCCAGGCCACGGAGCCATCGGCGTCGCAACGGGAGCCTTGTGGGGCCAGGGACGTCGACGCCAGGGGACATGCAAGAGGCAGAGCGTGCTCTGCTGAGGCAAAAGTTCCCAGGGGGTGCTTCGCTACCAGGCATGGAGCACACTGCCCAGCTTTCGAATGTACTGTATTTACGATGGGCCGAGGGGCTTCGTGAAAAGTTCCCGGCCGTGTGATCATATTTTGTCATAATGCATGGGCGTTGGTGGTTATGTATTGTTTAATAAATCCGAGGCTCGCCATTGGAGAAACGACGGCGTGAGAATCCTCCCGTGGCCCGTCTCTTCCACGCGGTAGACATCGATGGTGGGTGATTTTGGCAGGCGACGGACACGCCAGACACCCGTCTTTTCACGGAGTGTCTGTCGGAGCCACTCGAGAAAGTGAGACACGAAATTGATGCAGGCATTTCCGTCCCATAGCGGCGGCCGTCTCGACGCCACAGCCCGACGCTGGACGGTGTCAGGGATGGACGAGGTGGCCATTTCTTGTAGATGGAGAAGATGGCCCTGGCGGTTGCGGAAGCCGATGATGATTTTGGGGACGCCCAAGAGGAACGACTGGCTCCAGAAACGGCACATTTTACGAGTAAAGTTGTCGTCGTCTCGTTCCGACTGAATCTCTGCGGATGTTTTGAGCTCCACCCAGTGGATGGGGCCACTCTTGGGTTTGGCATCCCAGACAGTTGGGTTAGTGGCATGGCAAAAGAGTAACAAAGAAGAAAGAAAAAAAAACGTACTGGCATCGACTTCGCCTCCGAGACAGAGAATGCTCGATCCAATACCTGTTCGGACGACAGAGCAGTACTGGGCCTTGTTGCTGACAATGTCCTTGTCGCGGCCTTCGATTTCGTCTCGCGAGACGTGGCCCCATGGCCGCGGGAGCGTCGACAGCGTCTCGAATTTATACCCCCAAAACGTCATTTTCTCTGGTGAAAACGAGCCTCGTTGCGGCTGTTCCTGTCGGTCCTGCCGTGCCTCGTAGTTTTCCTCTATAAATCTTGATCGTCAGCATCCACCACGCCCCCGCAGACACGTACAAACATCCCTATCGTCAGACCTCCCCTTTGCTGCAATGTAACTCACATCGTACCATGTGGCGTTCATCTCCCACCCGTCTCTTTCCTCAAACAGACTCGTCATCAACTTTCACTCGTCAGCTCCCTCCTTCCTCGTCAACGGGCGTCCTACCTTGGTGACCATGCCTCGCCACGTGACGATGTGGGCATCGATTTTGGTGTTTGTCTTTTTTTCATGGTCGACAATGGCTGCGAGGAGGCTGTCCATGTGTTCGTCTGTCGAGACCAGCTTGTCAAACGCCGCAAACCCGGCAGAGAGGTCCGTCGGCAGGTCCTGCGGGGGATAGTACCACCGCAGAGACCGTCCGTCCAAGTGGAGCTCGTGGTTTTCATCGTACGAAAAGCAGGTGAATTCCTGGGGTATTAAGCCATGCAAAAAAACCAAGGGCCTTGGGCACGTACGGTGGGCCTCTTTACGGGCTGGCTGGGTCCTAGAAACCGCTGGAGCGGGCCTACGTCAAACTTTTCCATGTTGGAGAATCTACGTCGAGCCATCGGTACGTATGACGTATGTATCGTTCTGCAGCAGGTACCTCGGTAGGTACGAGCAACAAAAGAAGGAGCAATCGAACGACAGGTCTTTAAGAGCCCAAGAAGGAAGGCACGTTGAAAAGGTATCCCATGGAGTCTCTCTCTGCATGGGAGCCTCATAATAGATGCCTGCTTGCTATATAATTTCCTTCTTGCCATCTCCGCCATGGCAGTACTGCCCCTGCACCGAAAGCGCCGTCACGTGATCTACCACGCCTGATTGGCTCGAGACTATAAAAAGTATATGGCGAGAATTTTGCGCCAAGGAGGACGAGATGGCCAGTCTTTGGGGACTTGTACGGACGACTGCACGGCTGCAGCCGGCCCGGATGCTGCGCGGGGTTCGCAGCATAGCTACCGAGGCTGTTCCAGACGTTTCCCTGGAGGATTTGGAGACGGATTCGTCTTTTACGACGCCGGCAGTGCCGCCGCCAGGCAAGTACATTTCTGCGCGAGAGAGGGCCGCTCTCCGGAAGCAGAGGCTGCCTGCGTCAAGGTAAGCATTGCGTCGAGAGAGTGGGGTAGGCTGACAATGGAAAGATACCAGTTCCACCCGCCAAAATACGACCGTGGCCCGTTGCATCCCATCCAATCGCCGCCGTCGTCGGACCCAACAGCGCGTGACTTTGTGCCCGGTCCCTTCCACCACGCGCGCCTCCGCCAGACCTTTACGGCGACGGTTGCGCCCGACCTCATGACGCTGGCGTACACACACGTCCCGCCCGGCACGCCCAAATCGCCGACGAAGCAACGGCTGCGCGAATGGGACCAGTCGTCGCCCTACCACAAGAACCGGCCTCTGCGTGGGCCCCGCGGCAATGCTGCGCTCCCCCTGCTCGAAGAGGACATTACCTTTCGCAACATCCCCGAGATCACATCCATTACCGTAGTGGCCTTTTCGCCCCAATCCAACCGCGACCAAGACCGTTTCGTTGTGGCCAAGTCGATTGTGCAGTCGATTACGGGCGTTGTGCCAGAAGTCGTGCGCATGCGCAAGAACGTGGCCCAGTGGCATGCCATCAGTGGCCAAAAGGCCGGTGTCAAGGCCACCATGTACGGCCAAGATGCGTACGACTTTCTCGACAAGTGCGTCCATCTCGTCTTTCCCCGTATCAAGGAGTGGAAGGGCGTCAAGGGCTCTACGGGCGACAGCTCTGGCAATCTCTCGTGGGGCCTTACCCATACAGACGTCGCCTTGTTCCCCGAAATCGATGTCAACTACTCGGTGCGTTTCTTCGTTCTTTGCCGTCTTCTTTGCTAATCAGTAGATGTACCCGGCCAAGATGATTACTGGGTGTCGGGTCTATGTAAAAACAACGGCCAAGTCGGATCGCCATGCCCGCCTGCTCCTAAGTGCGCTGGGCGTGCCCTTCTACGGCCTTCTCCGTGACTAATGTATATATAAAAAAATTTTCTATTTCATTTATACGCCCTCTCCTGTAACGCCGTCCTGACATGAGAATCAAAAAAATAAGAAAACGAAAAGGACATCTACGAAGACGTGATAAAGTCCCGCAATGCCGTGAATAGAACGTCGGCCTCGTCCATGTTGCCCGCATCCACTTTTTCCGGGACGCCCTTGACGGCAAGCGAGCTCTCTGCATAGTTTTTCAACAAGCTGTCCATGCACCCCTGGTGGTTGCGTGCTGCCGAGCTCAGCGCATACACTGCCTTTTTGCGCACACTCTTTTCCTCGTCTGTGTTGGCAAAGAGGCGGAAAATGGAAGCGATGCCGTCCACCTTTAAGAGGTGCTCCTGACTCTTTTCATTGTTTTGCACGGCTGTGCCAATGCACCATGCCGCGTGCAATCGTACGTCGGCATGCTCCGATGCTAGGAGGCCAAGCAACGGCTCCCAGAGCTTTAGGTTGACCATGTTGTTCGCGTTGTCAATCTGGGCCACGAGCAGCTCAAAGTTTTCCAAAGCCACCACGCGGTTTTCAATTGTGTGTGCCTCAAAGTCGGGCGATGTGGAAATCTGTATGGCTTCCTTCATCAAATCGGCATCCGATGGTCCTCCCATCAATGCCTTTAGAAGCTCCGGATCGAGCTCTTTGCGAGGCGTGTCGTCCGTTGCATCACTGGAATTGGCTGTACTCCATGCCAAGAGTTTACTCAAATTGTCCGCCATTGTTCCTTTGCACTCTCTGTATCTACTCGCTCTTTTTTTCAACGAATTTCTTCAACTACTATATTTTATACTTTTTTTCGTATAAGAGCGATTATGTCATTGAGAAAATTCTGCCATCCCTTTCGGTCTCCTTCTAGCTGGTTCATGAACCTCTTACAGCTGTTTGCTTACTCACCCAAAATAGCCCCCAAGTCCAAAGTTTTTAAAGAAGCCAAAAAAGAAAGCCATTTTAAACAAACACTCATTTCTTTTCTCTTCTTTTTGAGCTCGTCATCTGCCGCCAAAATTCATCGTCAATGAAGCTGAAAACTTGGGCCCCATCATAACCCCGCATAAATTTTGGAAGGCGGTGAGCTTTTAATTCCCCTCGTAAAGCTCAGCTTTTGCTTTTTTTGTTGTTTCTTTTGCACATCCTACCACATTCTTTGTCTAAAAATCTAAAGAATCATCTGAGCAGAGATCTAGGCATCAAGCTTGGCTCTCTTTTACTCCTTCGATGATGAAGCTACCAAGACATTCGAAAAAAGGATGTCTTACATAGGATCTGTTTATGTAATCCTCGTGCCGCCACGTGTTTGTAAAGCATCTTACTCTGCCCTGCAGTTGGGCAGGCAGCTTGTTCTGCCGCTGCATCCCATCTGCATCAGGTGGCTATCTATGCGCGCCTCTCGTGGAGATGTATCTTTGAAAAGTGATTGCAAGCTACAATTTGCCAAGCACGTACTACTATGTAGTCCGTTTCCCCGAAACATTTTCAATGCTGCCTGCTCAAAGAAAAAAAGGATTTTCTTGGTATTCTTTTTATAGCTTTCAAGATGCCTTTATTCACGCCACTGAAACCTCTAGGCTCTCACGAACCATTCTCATCAAAACCTTCAATGTATGAAAATATATGTGTCCAAATAACAATGGTTGTCCAGTTGACGGTTTTGCATTGCTCAAGTCTCCAGGAGATAGGAAGAAAAGACCCCACAATTAACAAGTGACCATAACTGATAAAAAAAGCCTGTGCGCTTCAGTGGTTCCTCCCACTGTTTATGCTAGTTCCTAGGGGTCTCTGCGGGTCACGTACCCAGCCTCCTTCGCAGGCTACAGCTTTGCTGCCCCCTATAAAAAGTCCCCAAAGCCACCCAAAAAGTGCCAAAAGAGCAAGCTAAAAGGAGAACATCCACCGCCCCTTTTTTTGGACTCTCCGTGTTTCCCTTCCACCCACAGAAACACTTGTTGTGAAGTTTCCCTTACAACCTTTTTTTTTGCCACCTTTCTCTTTTCGATACCCCATCACACAAATCCGACAATATGGAAGGTAAGTGGCTGCGCTCCCTCATTAGCTGTTATCTGCTGCTTTGTTATTTTGCAAAACTACAAATTGGCTGCGATGGGCTGAGGATGCCTTGGGGTGATTGCCGCATACGACGGTTTGTTTTTTCGCTTGGAAATAGGCTTTCGAGGCCTCATTAAGCTTTCGCAGAGCACTCAGCTCGGGGCAGTGCTGGCAACCCAAGAAAAAACTCTGTCAAATGCTTGGCCTTCAACAGCATGGACAACCTCGGCCACATCTGCAGCTCCTCTAGTTTACAATTTACAGTTGTAACAGCTACACAAGCCGCGTTTTATGAACAATTGCTAACGTCATTTACAGAAGAAGTTGCCGCCCTCGTCATCGACAATGGGTAAGGATGTTTGCCATGGGTAGCGTGGCGTTGTGCCGGTGGCGATAATTGCTCGGTGTTTTTTGGCTGCTAAACGATGATGTGGCCTATCGCAAGACCCACTTATATTGTTGTTCCAGCAGAGACTCTACGCTATCCCTTATTGGTCAGCATGTGCTAACGCTGCAGTTCGGGCATGTGCAAGGCCGGTTTCGCAGGCGACGACGCTCCCCGTGCCGTTTTCCGTAAGTAGTGGCAGCCGGTGCACGCGTGAGGCTAACCAGGCAGCGTCGATTGTCGGCCGTCCCCGTCACCATGGGTAAGTACCAGACAGCGTACCGTTGGTTCACGTGACCGTGTGCTAACGAGCAGTATCATGATTGGCATGGGCCAGAAGGACTCATATGTCGGAGACGAGGCACAGTCAAAGCGTGGTATTCTAACGCTGCGCTACCCCATTGAGCACGGTGTTGTGACCAACTGGGACGACATGGAGAAGATTTGGCACCACACGTTCTACAATGAGCTGCGTGTTGCGCCAGAGGAGCACCCCATTTTGTTGACGGAGGCGCCCATCAACCCCAAGGCCAACCGTGAGAAGATGACGCAGATTGTGTTTGAGACGTTCAACGCCCCGGCCTTCTACGTCAGCATCCAGGCCGTCCTATCGCTGTATGCCTCTGGTCGTACGACGGGTATTGTCCTCGACTCGGGTGACGGCGTCACGCACATTGTGCCCATCTACGAGGGTTTCGCGCTTACGCACGCCATTGCCCGTCTGGACATGGCTGGTCGTGACCTGACGGACTACTTGATGAAGATCCTTGCGGAGCGTGGATACACGTTCACGACGACGGCCGAGCGTGAAATTGTCCGTGACATCAAGGAGAAGCTCTGCTACGTCGCCATCGACTTTGAGCAGGAGATCCAGACGGCCAACCAGAGCTCGTCGCTCGAAATGTCATACGAACTGCCCGATGGACAGGTTATCACGATTGGCTCTGAGCGTTTCCGTGCCCCCGAGGCCCTCTTCAGCCCCTCGGTCCTTGGTCTCGAAGAGCCTGGTGTCCACGTGACGGCCTTCAACTCGATTATGAAGTGTGACGTCGATGTCCGTAAGGACCTCTACGGCAACATTGTCATGTCGGGTGGCACCACCATGTACCCGGGTCTTTCTGACCGTATGCAGAAGGAGATTAGCAGTCTTGCGCCCTCGTCAATGAAGGTCAAGATTGTGGCTCCTCCTGAGCGTAAGTACTCTGTCTGGATCGGTGGTTCTATCCTTGCGTCGCTCTCGACCTTCCAGCAAATGTGGATCTCCAAGCAGGAGTACGACGAGAGCGGTCCCCCGATTGTCCACCGCAAGTGCTTCTAAGCGCTGTGAAAATAGGTTTTGTCATTCATGTATGCAATACGATACGTTAGAAAATACTTTATGGCTCGTTGTCTTCACTCTCTTGCTGAGTCAGCCCCTTTTCCTCGTCCAGCTTCTTGTATTTCCGACGGGCCTTTTTATCGGCGTTATCGCGTTTCCTTTTTTTAGCGGCGCCGACAATGGCCGAGCGGCTTTGCGGCCCGTTGTGGTGCTCGTCTAGCTTATCGGCGAGGAGTTGCCGTGCAATGACCCTATTTTGGCTCCGTGAGCGAGTTTGCTGTGATTTTACTACGATGCCCGTGGGGATGTGCCGTAACTGTACTGCAGAGCTTGTTTTATTCTGTCATTAGTCAGAAATAAAGGATAGCATAAAACGCACAATTTTTTGGCCGCCAGGGCCGGAGCCTCGGACGAATTGTTCTTCAATTTCCGAATCCGGTGGCGGTTTCGGCCTCTGGGGCATTGGCGCCTTCCCTCGCAATGTCCATGTAGTAGAAAATGGCCTTGTCCATAGTCGGCGCAGCATCATTGCACTTTCCTCTTTTCAATTCACTCTGCATCAAGGTTTTTTTTCTCCACAATTCAGCCAATTGCATAAGCACCCCTTTTATGCATTAGGGGGTTCTCTTTGGACGTGACAAAAGGGCATCGCGTTGGAGAAGGAAAAAAAAAAGCGTTATAGTATTGTTACGGAAAAGATGTCGCCTCTCGAGAGGTTTAGTGAATGGATCAAGCTCAAGATTTACCAGTTTGAGGTGACATACAGCGTGTACATGCTGACGCCTGGCGAGAAATTCTTTGTCTGTATGTTGTGTCCTCCATGGCAATGGCGGAGAAAGGAGACGGCCATGTCTCGTTGATTTATTTATTTATTTGATTTTTTGCTAATGAGAATGAATACAGACTCCTTGCTATTTTTGCTGTCGAGCTTGACATTTATAGCCGTGTTTCTATACTTGCCAAGGCATGTTAGCTTCATCATCGCCCGGGCTTGGTTTTATGTCCATGGCGACAGTCAATTCGACGCGGCAGCCGGTCTGCTCTCGTCGAACCCGGCCATTGAACAAATCAACAAGGCTGCCGGCACCATTGTGCGAGAGCTCTAATCCTCCCCGTCGCCTTCTTCTGTCTAGTTTTTCTTTACATGATCTTGAAATAGTCTTAGATATAATTTTTTAATGCCTTTTTTTTCCTTTTTTTCACAAAGAATGTATACGCAGTGTTGTGTCTTCGCCGGCCACGGCAATGTCCATGGACGCTGGCCGCCATGCCACCTGCTGGATCGACAGTGGCTGCTCTGAGACGACATCACACGCCACCACGGCCAGGTCTTTTGCCAAGACCACCATCGAAAGCTGGCCTGCCTCAGTGCCAATGGCCATGACCAATCGGCCGTCGCTGCCCTCTGTCCCATCTACAGCAAGGTCAATCGCCGTCACGGGCGCCTCTTGTCGGATGGACGACACAACGACAAATGTCCCGTCTGCATCAGGCGCCCATACGTGCACCATCTTGTCCCGTCCTGCCGTCGCAAAGACATGCCGGCCTGGCACCCATGCGCAGTCGAGGAGCATGCGTGTGTGTGCCTTTCCATTGTTCTGGTGCAGCACGTAGTTGTCCTCCTCCCGCCGGAACAGCGCCCACTGCCGGTCACGACCGACAGACAGCAGATACTGATCGTCCGTGCTGAACCGAAGACGTGCCACCGTCAGAGAATGGGCCGTGAGTGGGGGGGCCTTTTCTGTCCACCGTTCTGTCTCAAAGAGACGGATGACGGCGTGCTTTGTGGAGCTGGCACGGCATGCACTCGCGACGACGCTGCGGTCGTGACTGACGGCGAGGCAGCTCATTTCATAGCCGTGGCCATAGAGCTTCTCGCGTTCGGGCCAGAGCGTGCCACGAGCGAGGACGTCTTCGAACGGCGGGCACGAAGCATCCACGTCCAAATCCTCGGGCACGTCGGCCTCATTGTCGACGGCTTTGTTGGAGAGGCCAAGGACAGGCATGTTGGCGGCATCGGGGAGGTCTTCAAAGGCAATGTCCTGACGACCTGTCAATTGGGCGAAGAGACGGGCCGCGGATTTGGGCTGCTGAAAAACACGCATAAGTTTCTCGTCAGCGCCCGAAACAAACTGGTTGGCGTCAATGGTGTCAATGCAGCTCAAGTCGTAGCCATGGATCTGCGGTCGGGCCATTTCGTGCCACGACCCTGTTTCCTTCCATTCTGCATGAAGACGTGTCGTCTGATCATTGCTCGTCGACAGCAAATAAGACCCATCTGGCGCCCAAGAAATGCCCGTGACCGCCTGAACATGGCCAGACATGCCAAGGCTCTGCACCCAACGTGTCTCTCCCATGTCGTCATGTCTGCATGTCCAGCACCGCCAACTGCCTGTGCGGCATATCGTGGCAACACGCTGGCCGTCGTTCGACCAGAGGCCCGTCCAGAACCCACCAATGCTGCCGGTAGCTGTTGTGGCGCCTTTTTCCTTGCTCAGCTCGCCAAGACGCGCCGCCGTGATCCAAATGCCTGAATCCGCGTCTTCTGTCCATATGGCCAGCGAGTTGTCGGCAGACGCCGTCAGCAAACGCAGCGCATCGTCGTTGTTATGCCGTGCGGCCCACCGTGCCGTGTAGATCCAGTCCTCGTGGCCGAGAAGAAGGGCTTCAAAGACAGCCGTGTACGTTTCCTCTTGTACTTTGAGTGTATGTGTCTTGTTGGAGGGTGCGTCGAATCCGACGAGGGTTGCCTGTCTCTCTTGTTTCCTCTGAACGGCTGTCTTGCCTTTGTGGAACCGCCAGAGACGGACATACTTGTCCTGACTAGCAGATGCTAGCAAAAGGTGGCCGTCAGGGCCACGTTCCCAGCCAAAATCGAGGGATCGAATCCAGTCTTCATGGCCTGGAAGCGTAGCCTCAAGATGAAATGAAATGGCCCCCTTATCGTCTTCGCTGCCAGTGAAAATCTGGATTGTTTTCTGCGTGCCCGCAGCGGCCATGATCCACGAGGACGCACCCGTGCTCAATGTAACATCGGCAATGGCGATGCTGAGAGGGAAATACCGTGGCGTCGTCTCTATCGTATGCACAAGAAAGAGACCCTGTGGCGAGACTGTCCAGAGCTTTATTTGATAGTCCGCTGCGCCCGTAGCAATCAGAGTCTTTCCTCGGCCGCTTCGGGATGCGTTCTGGGCCTTTACTGAGGCGATGCAGTTCAGAGAGGCCGCATGGGCAGCTTCCACGGTCTGTATGCATACTGCCTTTTGCTCGTTGATTGCCCATAGTTTCAGCGACCGGTCGTCGCCACCACTAGCAAAATAAACGCCTTCTTCTGTAGGTATGCATGTAATGGCCTTGACCGTGTCTGTGTGCCCACTCGCTAGGCGGACAGCGTCTTTTGATCCCTACGAATGAGTCTCTTCTTCAAGGGTTTGTCCATCGACGTACAGGTCGCCAAAGGGCTATATGCATGCCTGCTCCGTAGCAAAGGGTCCCATCATGGGCCCAATCAGCAGCCGCTGATTGTCGATTGGCCCCAACAGCAATGTATTTTGTATTCATTTATTTTTTTATTTTTTTTTTATATCTATAAAACCAATACTTCTCTTGGTATGTATAAATCTTTCACTCGATGTAAAAGTGGGGTACTTTTTCGCCTTTTTTTATGAATTCTCAACGCATAAAAAGAACCCCTCCAAGGCCGTATCGTTTTCTGAGGGGAAGATACAACAATGACACCATCCTTCAAGGTTGACCTTTCGTACGTATAGTCTACCCTCAGTGCGCAAACAACTAACGTGCGGGAAAGTGGTGGCCTCGAGTTGCTTTTTGAAAATAAAAAGTCTCTAGAGATTCCATTTTCTTCAGTGACTGAATCGCTACAAAAAAGCGATCCCATTACTATCCATGACCTCATCCTTTATATGGAGAAGCTGATTGTTGGAAATGCCAAATTATTTGTCCAAGATAATGCATTGCGGCCTGGTATTCTCGTCCTCATCAACGATGCTGACTGGGAACTAGAGGGTGAAGCCAATTATATAATCCAGCCCAATGATAACATTCTCTTTGTCTCCACTCTTCATGGTGGTTAATCAATTTCCCTTCTTTTTTATGACCATAGAAATATAGTCCTTTCGGGCTTGAAAATTGATCATTTTCTTATATTTCTTTAATATATTTTAAATACCTCTTCCTAGTCATAAAAGCCCCGCCTCAATGGCCAATTTCCACAACATGGGAAGCCTGATGAGAAAAACAAACAAAAAGATGGTGCTACGTTGAACAAAGACGCTTTGGCGTCAAATGTATTAGATTTCGTCATGACTGTTCAACAAAGATACTATATTTATCCTCTTTTTTTATCTTCTCACTCTATACTTGCACCGAAAATGCCACCTATCCCGGTCACATTCATCAATGCCATTCTATTTTTTTTTAAAAGAAGGTAAAAAATAAAACACTGATGGAATTCCATCAGTCATGGATACATGTACAAGGGCCTGGCCAAGGACGGCTTGTTCCGAAAAAGAAGCCACATGTTTGTCCAAGCCATTGGCTGGGGTTCAAAAAAGCCTCCATAATCATAAAAAGGGCAACAGGCCATTAAAAACAGCAATTGTAGCCGGTGCCACCAGATACCCAGCTTCTGCTTTACAGTGGCATTTTCAGAGTGTCTCTCCCTATGAAAATGGCAGCGATCCGAAGACGTGTCCATCCTTGACGCGTCTTCCCTTTCAAAAGCTACCTTTTGTTACACGACGTCTGTCTTGCCCCGCGCACTGGCCGCCTCGGAGGGTTATTTTTAAACATAAATAAAATAATGCATTTTTAATGAAATGGTATTTTCTGGTACTTTCAAGAATTCGGGGCGCGTACGTACCGGATGATGAGCCCAGTTGTTTTGATGAGTGTGGTAGTATGTAGTCAGGTCATGCCAAATGGTCCAAGCTTTTATTTTTTTGTTTTCTTTTCTTTTTTGTAGATCAGGATCAACAGAGAAGCTGGCCTTGAATGACCCATTTTGCAGGCACCTGCATTTTTATGCCATCACCACCTTGGAAGCTGCAAGAGACGTTTTCACATTTTTTTCTCCGTCAACAAAAATCGATTGGTGAGACAAAAACCGTGACCGTATGGTCGGTGAAAAAAAAAGGCTGCAGGAGAGGACACTCCTTACGTGTCACCACCCTTCCCAAACCCACATGACGTCAGCTTTTGGAAGTTAGTGGAGCTACATCCACCTCGGATTCCGTCTTCCCCGAGGCTGAGTCCTAATATTTTTCACAAATTCTCGGATGATTAACATTTCAAAAGTCTCCTTGCCATCACTCGTGCCGCCGTAACTTTTTCAAATGTCACAACACAGTTATTCCGCGTGAAAGGGGTACATACATAATATTCCCCATAAATAGAATTTTTTTACTGTATGCATTACCTTGCAAGATATGCAAATATACGAGCGGTTCTGTTTCATTTTATTGGCTCCGCCGATCAGCTTCTGAACTGTCTTGCTGTTATTGTTCAGCCAAAAAAAGCCCGTGGGCCACATTCCATTCTCCTTCAGTCTTTCACGCATGAAAAAATAAGGTGCAGAACAAATTATGGGTGCATCGGCGCTATGGGGATGATCGACTAACAGGTGAGGAAAAAAAATGAAGGAAATTAAGATGACTGCTGTCCATCATCGTTTCAAACCCTGGTGTTTATCTGCAACGTCAGCCTTTATCCTCATTTTCGTTGGCCAATCATTTCTTCCCATCACTCTTTTGGATAGAGGCATATTTCTACTTTGAAAATTATCCACTCACAATGTTTGCATCCTTTCGCAACGCTTCTCGGAAGTGTCCGTGATTCTCTTCTTTCTTTCTTTCCCCGGTGAAGCTTTCCTTCTTTCGAAAAAAATATTGACACGATGAGATGACAAAGGATTGCCACCTAAATCCTTTCACTCATTTGTATTACATTTTTTTACAGTCATCCGAGGCTTGCATGCTTTGCTATTGGTCAACGAAATAGATCGACCTGTTTGCTTACAAAGGCCGTTGATCTATTTATGTATTTATCCGGGTTTTGTTCAAATGGTCCAAACGACTGTGGTGGGGCTGCTTTTTATCCAACGTTTTGAAACCCTGAAAAACTATTAGTACGGTTTTTAGTTTTTTTTTCGAAAAAAAAGAATATTTTTAGACCTTTTCATCACTCTTGATGGTTCTATCAGCTTCTCTCCCCTTTTTTTTATCTTTTGAAAGACTTGAAATTTTTCAAATCGTTTCTAAAGTTGAGGAATCCAAAAAAACTCCAGTGCCTCTTTTTTCTTCTTTTGCTTTTTTGATGTGCGAGAAATTCTTTCTTGCAATGACAAGATGAAAAGAAAAAAAGGTTAATCCATCGTGTAAAATAAACAAAAAAATCTTCATCATTTTGGCGTAATTTGGAATGGAGTTGGGCCTTTCAAGGAAGGGTACTACGTGGCGTGGGCAACCGCGTCAAAGCTGTCAAGTTAGAGCGTACATGCTAGCTTTGATTGCTTTTCCGGGTTCTCACGATCCTGTGATCCTTGATTGTCTGTCTCACGGCTTTTTTAACAGTGGAATGTTCATTTTTAACGTTTAATACGGGGTGGAAATTTTTTTTTGAAAACCTCCGATTGTAGCTAGAAGGGAAGAGCCCGGTGTTGCATCCGTAAAGTAAAAAAAGAAGTGATTTTTTGGTCCAAACATGGCCTTTTTTCAAGCAACTGGCAAAAGAAAATGAAGAGACTAGTTCAAAACGAGTTGAAAGCGTGGCGTTTCGACGGTTACAAATGGAAAGGGCCCAAAAGAAAGAAAAACTTGGAAAAAAAGTGAAAAAAAGAAAGGATGCAAGGGCCAATGTTTGAAAAGCATGCCATTGGAATTAAAACTTGACCAAAAGAAACTATTAATAGGACAAGCACAGCTGGCCGGAAGGGGATTCCCTGGCCCCCTCCATCAAGCATTCCAATGAACATTCTTGTGTTCGTGGTGATAAAAAAAAAGTTGACCATGGTTGAGATGTCAAGGCATGTTGTATCTTGTTGATGAATGATGTGATTAAAAAAGAGGGTTGGGATTGTCGTGAAAGTGCTAGTGTAGTCATTCTGCTAAAAAAAAATTGCTTGACAAAGGGGATGGAATATCGTATCCACCCCTGCCAGCCTCGAGGCTTAATTTCTTTTTGCTCATGCTATTTCTTTTTCACATGAACCTCTTTTTTTTCCCTTTTTGTTTCCTTTTTTTATCCCTCTCTTTTTTTTTTGACAAGATCCAATTCTTCTACTCTGCGTTTCCAACAAGAAACCACCTTTGAAGCTTCACTGCTTTTTCCAACGCTTTTTTGGAAGTGTTTTTTTTGTTTTTTTTGTTTTTTGAATTCTCTACTTTAATTTCTTTTCGATCCCGATCTTGTGTTTCTAGCCATACTCGATCAGAGCTTGAGAAGAAGCATCAAAGCAAGTCCGTCTTTTCTTTTCCAGTTTGGCCATTCATCCTCGAAAAAAAGAAGCTTCAGATTGAAGGGCAAGGTATAGCCGCGTCGTTGTTGGCTCTCTTGCTCATCGAGTTTTCTTTTCTTTTTTTTTGTTCGGTCGCTTGTTTCCGGACGTTGTTCTTTTGTGGGAGCACATACTCGGTATTTTTTTTGCACGAGTCGAACCAAAAAGAAAAATCCAAACTTGATCAGTCAACCTACCGATTCCATCTGTGCAAAAGAAAGCGTCAAAAAGAAATCAAATAAGAAGGCGTCGTGAACGCATCAACGCTGCCCAGCCTGGCGTCCTATCCTTCTTATCAGGGGTTTCATCCCCCCGCGGCCTCCGGACAAGACCGTCAAGCTTCTGCAAGCAATGTTGCACCCGGGCGTATAACAATGCCCCCTCCTGGGTCGGAGCAGCCTAACTGGCAACGATGGCCGCAGCAGCAACAGCAGCAACAGCAGCAGTCAATGTCCCAGCTGCCGCATTCCACGCATCAAAATGTCCATCCGTCGATGCAGCCGATGCAGTCCATGCAGATGCAGACAATGTCGTCAATGCATCCTCACCATCTGCCGCAGCCCATGCAGCAAAACCACCAGTCGTATATGATGCTAGACCAGCCGCACATGATGCAGTATGATGCACGGGCAACCCAGCAGCAGCAGCAGCAACACCATTCGCACCAGCCACAAGGTCATCCTCATCAGGACCAGAGACACCATATGATGGGTGTGAGTGGACTTCCCGGAATACCCATGCCAAATGCAACCACGTCGTCTCCCTATCAGCAGCATCAAGTCCAGCAACAGCGACACCATCAGGTACAGCAGCAGCAGCAACAGCATCAGGTGCCACATCAGCCACAACAGCAGCAGCACCGCCAACAAGAGCAATATCATGGACAGCAACAACAGCCACAGCAATTGCCACCTCCGCAGCAAATGGGTGCTGCTCCAACTGCAATTGAGCCATCAGGACATGCTGCTCGGCGAGTGAGTGGCACGGCGATGCCACCTCTCAAAGGCTCTCCACAGATAGCGGGTGGCACTGCTGGTGGTGGTGACTCCATGGACTCGGCTGCTTCTGCCGCCATGACTGCGGTTGCATCTTCAGCGCCACGGACTGCTGCTAAGGGAAAGGGTCGGGCCAAGCGACCCCCCAGGTCCAAGGTAGAGATTAGAAATACGGCACCAGAGGGCTTGAGACCGCCAGTCTCGGCACCTGACCCATCATTCCGTCCTCAGTTCTCTACGAATATTGACGTTTTGATGCGGACAATCCAGTCACGCGCAGACGAAAGCGATACTGAGATGCAGCATCATCATCATATTGAAAAGCAGGACTCTTCAAAGCATGTGATAGTGCCCGACGCAGAGGGAGATGACCAGTCGCAGAAGCCGTATGTGTGTACTCTTCCCGGCTGCAACATGTCATTCTGGCAGCCAACGCATTTGGAGATCCACCGGCGTTCGCACACGGGCGAGAAGCCGTATATCTGTAGTTATGAAGGGTGCGGTGCCTGTTTTTCACAGCGTGGAAACTTGAGAGTACGTTCTTGCCTATGATCTTACCTAGCTAACAGTAGACCCATGAGCGTCGCCATACGGGGGAGAAGCCATTCCAGTGCGAGGAATGCCATAAATATTTTGCACAGCGAGGTAATTTAAAAGCGCATTACAAGACGCATCTTCGATTGCAGCCTTTTGAGTGTCAGCTCGATGGCTGTCGTAAGCGATTTACGCAGCTGGGAAATATGAAGGCCCATCAAAATAAATATCATGCAGACGCATTGCAGAACTTGACTGAAAAATTCGCTGCGGTGGCAAAAAGCCCCAATGGTGAGATAGCCAAGTCGCTTACGCCCGCTGACCACGAGCTCTTTGGGTATTTTTCCCAGCTGTATAAGAATAGTAACAAGGGGATCAAGGGGCGTGGTAAACATCGTCGTGTGAGACCCTTGGGTGTAGCACCGGAGGGTACAAAGCCAATCAAGACAGCAGACTCTTCCACTACCCAAGTGTCTCTTCCTGCTACGGCAGAATCCTCTGTGGCTTCCAACAGTGTCAGTGGTGCTGCTGCTGCTGCCACGGCTGCTGCTACTGGCTCAGGTGCTTCTGCAGGTGGTGCTCCAACGACAACGCGGCGACGTTACCAGCGAGCAAAAAAGGCGTCTCAGGCTGGTCCAGGAGACGGTGCGGCCGCAGCTGATCAGAGTGGGACGACTGGACCTGGAACAACGTCTGGGACAAGTAACACAGTCGTGACAAACCCAATCATGGATCAATTCCATTCGCTAGACCCCTTGACCAATCTACCAAACAGTGGATCCTCGTCTGCCCACGGCGTCCTCCATGACTCTGTTCCAGCGCCAGCTTATGGTGTGTACAATAATGACATGGTCAGTCCACATGTTCCACAAGCCACGGCGTTGCCTCATGTGAAGGGGGACACACAGCACCAGCCCCCGCCCCAGCAGCAGCAACAGCAGCAACAGAAGCATTCCCAGCAGCCTCAACAGCCTCAGCAGGCGCATAGGTATATGCCATCGCAACGTCAGGCCATGCCGCCCCATCGCCAAACCAATATGATGGCGTATGCTCACCAACAGCAACAGCACCAACAACCTCCGCAGCGTGCGCAACCGCCACATTATGCCCACCACAACCAGCACTTACAGCAGCAGCAGCAGCAGCAGCCAGGACAGCAAGGACAGTCTTCTCAACACCATGTCCAGTCGGGGATGAATATGATGTCTCAGGGGCTGCCACCACCACACTCCTACCAGCAGCAATCTAATCAACGTCCCGGAGAAAATTTACACAGTATATATTAGGATTGCCTCGTTTTTGGTGGTGGTACTGTTTTATGAGAATATCTGGATCGATTCTGTTTTCGATTTTTTTCTATTTTCTGATGACTTACCTTTCTTGTTCTTTTAAGGGGGCGTATGGATTTACGATACCTTTTTTTTTATTGTTTTCTTCCTGTTTATTTTTTTTGCTTTGCTTTGAATACCACTCTATTTTGCTCGTTTTTTTTACTTGTTAAATGCCTTGTTCTTTTTGAAAAAAAAAATTTTGATATGTATTTTGAATAGAAAAAAAATTGCGTTGGTAAAATAAAAAAAAATCAGAAAGTGTGTGCGCGTATGTGAAATCAATGATATTGCAATGGCTGTAGCTTGTCATCGTCAATGGCTTCCAAGGTAGCCAGCGTTTCCGTCAAGAGCTTTCTTGCCGCTAATTCGTTTTCTCGCTGTCCTCGTGTTGGTCGGTAGAAGCCCCGGACAATGATGACGAGAGCGTGGTAGCAGGTATAGAGAAGCAGTCGTAAGTGTCTCGTTTTCTCCTCCAAGGGGTCTCCTTCCTCAATACCATCTTCAAAGCCTTGCACAAAGGGTGATAATGGCTGCTCGCAAAAGACGGGGGCAAAGTATGGGTCACCAAAAACGCAATGGCTCCAGTCACGAAGCCCTGTCACCACAATGTCGTCCTCCTTATCTGTTTTCCTCTCCACAAGAAGGTTTGTATTATCCATAATATCAACCGCCACCAAGCACGGTGTCTTGACCGTGTCGAGGATGGCCCTGAACCGATGAAACTGTTGGCGAACATTGGAATAGGCCAGGGCAATGGCCATGTCCTCTGCGTCTCGCAAAATGCCTTCGAGGATGGAATGAAATGCGAGGGACCAAGTAGACATGGTGACTGAAATTCCGCTGCTCATGGCATACTGATATTCTGGATTTGTATGTGGCGCCAGTACGGTCAGTACGGGCCCAAAGGATCCTATAGGAGGGGCTAGTCGCGAAAGACGTCGTGCTAGCTGACCAGCTTGACATTCCACGGCTGCACGCTCCTTTTCCGTGAGCGGCTGTTTGAGAGAGGCAATGGGTGTCCCTGGTGGCGGTGTATACACATTCATCGTCATAAGTTGCGATACCATAGATAGGGCATTGAGTTCCATGGCTGTGAGTTCGGTGGCAGATAGTGGGATCGGTATGGGAATATATTCTTTCAGTGTCTTTCTGTACATGTTCCCGTCCAAGGAGGACGGCGATGGTGGTTCTGATGCGGGTTCCTCATCATGTTCAGTTTTTAGCTCGCTACGGATCCAGCTGACAATGGCGGGCTCAGACTGGTCCATATCACGCTCAAAGCGGAGGAGCCGTACGAGTGGTGGTGGCGGCAGAACCACTAACATGGTTTCTTTTGTATTGAGTGTGAGCTCGTAGATTGGCTGTAGACGTTGACGGGGTAGGAATCGGGCAGATGTGATAGTAGATTCGGGGGAGAGGGCCTTGGAGACAATAGTACAGAGAGTCTTGGTAGACGCATCGTACGATGCTCGTTCGCTAGGCTTGATAGATTGTGCCATGGCAACAGGACAATGGCCTGGCATGCGGGATAATTTGACAGAGAGAACGTTGCAGGCACAATGCCGTGTTCTTTTTCGATAGAGTTGTGGAAGTTTTAGTGGAGGTTCTTTTTGTCGATGAGACTGTAAGAAAAAATTATAGGCAGAGTTGGACTTTGATCGTTGGCACGTTCTTGAGTGGACTTGGTCTTGGCTTGGAGGTTTGCATGGATAGCTTTGTCTTTGAGGTGAAAAGGCTGGTGGTCCATTTGACGACACAATATCCTCCGAGAATCTCCAATCGAATGAAAGATCAGAGTGTTGCATGTTTTTCTATATAGAAAAAAATGTTTCTTTTTTTGTCTTGTCTTTCTTTCTTTTTTTGTTTCTTTTTTGGAAGGCTGGTCTCTCTTTTCGCTTTGCAACGACGCGGTGAGGTATCAAACAAATGACAAAGCCAAGACAGGGTCTTCTTAGCTTTCTGTCGTCCGCAAAAAGAAGTGATTGATAAAAAAGGGGACTGACGTTGCTCCCGTTGTCAGATCTTCTAGGATGTGATTGGTGATGCGAGCCGAACAGTCGTTCTCTTTTTTTCAATTTTTTTTTTCTGTTCAAGGAAAAAGAGAAGACGGAAAGAAAGAAAATATAGAATCCGGATACTGTATAGTCCCTTTTTTTTGCTTTGCTGAAAGTATAGGCGTGTGGTAAAAAGGTTCGAGGGTGGGATGAACAATTTATTTTATTTTGGGCCTCCACGCATATGCATCAATATACGTATAGTCTGATCACAAAATGAGGCTTTACAACAGGCGGCGGCTGATTCTTATTCCGAGTTGCTTTTTGCTCTCTTTTTTTCTGCAAAGGTATGGTTGGGCGTGGATTGTGATTTAAATAAGAAAAAAAAAGGTCCTGTTGAAACCGTTACCGCTACGGGAAAAAGTGCCACAATATGGGAAATGCGGATAAATTGATTTCTTGTGGTGTGGTTGCAAATTACTTTCTTTTTTCCAAGGTAGCATAAAGAGAGAAGAGAAAACAAAAAAACGAAGCAAACAAGTCCCGGCCGGTACATAAAAAAATTGTCTAAAGGAACTTTTTTTACAAGTTTATCGAACTGTTGCAGACCGAAGCGATGCCGGAAGCGAGTAAACGAGTAGATTGAACATCAAGAGACAGGAAATGGGCCAAAGAGAATGAAGGAATGAACAAAACAAACAAAAAGATATGAGTTGACGGAAATCGCCTGTGAGGGGAGAGTTCCTGTGTGTGTATTTCTTATTTGGAGAGAGAAAGCCTAAAAAGGGATCACAAGCGAAGGGGGAGAGGAAAGATTACTACATACTCCTGACCAGTTCAAAAAAAAGGAAGAGTTTTGCCACCTCAAGAAGAATGCATTAGAGGGATACACGATGCCATGCTAAAGGTTGCTTTTTTGACTTCCATTTTTTAATTATATCTCATCTCTCTCTATATAGTCTTTCGGATTACTTTATGGAGAAAGCCTGCCCATTATGAGATTTAGGTTTCTAGCGAAATGGTGGTGTTACAAGACGCATTTCCGGGACAGAAGAAAAATTGAATCAAGCCACTAGGTAATCAAAACATGACAAAAAAAGATGATGAAAAATGAAAAAAAGAAAGTGCCTAGCGAGATTTCATTATGAAAAAAGTCCTTTATTTACATACGTCAAAGATGGGTATAGTGCATGGTAATAATACCATGTCATCATGATAAAAAAGGGGACAGCCTTGCAAACTATCCAGAAGAAACGATCTGTAGGACAAACTCATGGAGGTGTGAATGAATGAGCTTGTTCCCATGCATAGCCTTGTCAGATGGAAAGAGTCTATGAGGTCACTGCGTTTCTTTTTTCTTCTCTAACACTTTCCCGAAGCATGCTGGTAGGCTAGAGAACGATGCTGTCTGCAGGTATCCATGGAATGCACAGATTTCAAAATGGAAATCGAATCCTTTATTTACTATTTAGATTAAACACGAGATGAAAATCGGGCGTTTACATGTATATATCACAAAAATAGAGCTATCAATATCCATTATACATACCTCATTTATTTCATTACTCTCGGAGTGCCCTAGTTTGGTTTCTTTTTTTTGGCTTTCTACCGAAATGATAAAGATGGCATGTGCATCTTACCGAAAATGTCCCCCTCCTTTCTACCTCTGATTACGGTAGTAAGCACCATATGCATGTGCGTTTGTTTTTTGTTTTGTTTTTGGAGCCTTTTTGTTTGTTAAGGTGGGAGGATCAAAAATGGGCTTTCTGTTGTCAACTCTGCCAGTTACTGCGACATGGGTAAGCGAGACAAATGCTGCCTGATTGGCTGGAATTTAGCGAGGTGTCAAAAAATCAAATGGGTTTTATATTTCTGTATCCTTTTCTCTTTTTTTGCTTGTGTGGTGACATTACTTTTGCAACAGTAACGTGCGCGTGCGAGAGAATATGGAACGTCCTCAGAGGGACCTCTTATTACTCAATTTTCGGCCAATGATTATCGTCCTATTCCACATATTCCACGAGTATTCCTCGTGGAATAGGTTGAATGTGCTTAGATATCTTTTGTCTCCGTTTTTGTTCTAATTTTGATTTGATCATTTTGTCTCCATGAAAGCCGCCCGTATAAGAGCCAATCTTTTCTTCTCTAACAAAGGCCGTACGGGTACAACAGTTTTGAGTACCATTTACACATATCTTATGCCACCACTCTATCCTTTTCTTTCCTTTCCCTTTTCTTTCACCATACCATGTACTATTTATGTAAACAAACAGACTGTTCTCATTTCGTATCAGTAGCCGAATCTTCTTCTCTTTCTTTGCGGTGAAGCTCTTGTGAGACTCGTTTTCATTTAAACATGCGTAGACTAGAAAATGCAATTGTAGACAATTTCAACCAGAATCACTCGTTACCGTTGAGCGAAACCACCCTTTGAAACGGCAAGTCTTCGAAAGGCTTTTTTCTTTCTTGTCTCGAGTCTATCAGCTCGCGAGCTTTTATCGATAAGAGATAAGGTGCTATTACTGTATCACTTTCCACCCAAAAATGACGTATGTAGTATGAAATTTCCCTCCAAAAAAAGCTGAAAAAAACCATGGTAGAGAATAAACGAAAGGCTACAACGCCTCCTGACGCGTCTTTAAAAAGAAAAAAGGTATTTTTTTGTGGTCTATTTTATTTATATGGAACTTTTCTAAAACAAAAAAACCAGGGTGCAACGGGTGGACGATGGAAAACGCCACATCAAGAAGAAAAAAAAATAGCCAAGGGTAAGGGGTTTTCTCAAGGTGAACCGGATGCTGTGCGTCCTGGAGATGTTGGCATATGGGTTACTTGTGCACGTGGCATGGAAAATAAAGCAGCGTCAGAAGTAAATGCGCTTTTTAAAAAGGTATATATGAACAATAACGGTAAAGGAGGAGAGAAAGCTAATGGGGGATGGGAAAATAGTATGCGAAATCCATATATGGTATTGATGACGGGGAAGAACAGAATATGGAGGAGGGAGAGGGCGAAATTGAAGACCAGATCCAAAAAGAATTGGCCGAGATGAAGAAGGCGCCACGAAATACAAGCAAGCACTTTGTCCGGATTCGACTAGGGATGGAGTGTATCATGTACTATAAGACGCAAGAGCCCATTGATCCTGTTGCATTCGTTCACCGAATCAGCGTGGATGCTCAGAAACAAGCACAAGAGGCGGCGGCAGCAAATGAAGAGGCCATTCGGTTAGGAAATGCTGCCGTTCCCTTTGTTCGGCCATGCAAATACGTTAATCGGCTGACGCCCATGGTAGCCATGGAGAAGGCAACCAAGAAAAGCATCGAGGACATGGCCAAAAAAATCCTGGCGCCATACTTTCGCCTTGCCGGAGAGAGCGAAACGTCAAAGGCGCAGCACTCAGTAGGTCCTATTTTGGGAAGATAAAAAAAGGCCACTGTACTCATCAAAAGTTTGCCATTCGGCTATCTTTCCGTCGACATGACCAGCTGGAAAGGGGTGATGTGATTGACCTTGTGGCGGGATGTCTTGACCAGACATATCATAAGGTGCAACTAGAGAATCCAGACAAGTTGATATTGATTGAAATCTGCATGGTAAGGAAAGGCAGCAACGGAACACAAAAAAGGCTTACCAAATAGAATACGTGTGGCATGAGTGTTGTCGACAAGAGCTGGATCGATTTAAAGAGATACAATCTTTCGGAACTTTACACCGTTCGACCTACAAAAAGCAAGACAAAGGATTCAGCCGATAGCCAAGGTGGAACCGAAGAGGGGGAAGCGAACGGGGCAAAACAGTGATCGTGTACAACCACAAAGTGAACGCATTGGGTGTTCCAAGGTTGCATTCTCATCATGGACCATCATAAGCGAGGTTTATTGGTAAAAAAAGTCTTTTATAAAAAAAAACTATTCTGATCGTGAATTCGTCTTGGCACTTGCCTCGGCTGTAGTGACGAGGGTTCGAGGGGCATCTTCTTTTGGCATGTACAATTCGACAAATTGAAGCTTCTTTGCAGAAGAAAACTCCTCGTCGGAAAGCAATGCAATAAGCTCCTTTACCGTCTTGATTTCATACGTAGAAGCCCGACCTTTGCCACCAAAAACATCCACCAAGTCTTTAAACTTCCATTGTGCAATATCGTTATAGCATGCATCCATGCCATGGATGAATCGCTCAATCGTAAATCCATCATTGCAAATCAGAAATCTACAAGGGGCTGTTAGTATGTGTATCCAAAAACTTTAAGAAACGCACATGATGAGAGGGAGTCCATGACGGATCACTGTGCTGACTTCTTGGGCTGTGAGTTGGAATGAGCCATCGCCAACAAAAAGAATTGTACGGCGTGGGGCCTTGCCATCTTTTACAGCAAGGGCTGCACCTTGAGCCGCTCCAACAGACCATCCAATACTGCCCCAAAGAACCTCTATTTGTATTAGTATGTGTTGCAAAGTGATGAAGGGGGGAAACGTACGACTCAAAGCAGTTACGTTTGATGGGAATCGCGTTTCCCAAATGCCAAAGTTGGCCGTGCCAGTCTCCGTAATGACGACATCACCACGCTCTAAAAAGCGGCTAATATACGGCCAGAACCAGCCCTGTGTAATAGTGCCCTTTTCATCCGGGGCTATTTCTATCGCTTTCTTGTTTTGTATGGGTCGAACTTGTAGCTTCGAAAGATCAACTCTTTCCGTCATCTTTGTCAACACGCCACGCATTGCCACACCAGGATACTGTGCATAACGCACAATGGTATGCGTGCTGTGCAGATCAATTCTGTGGAGTTCAGAGGTACGATAACTGAACCCGGATGTGTTGAAGTCACTCTTGAGAGCGCCAATGGTGATGATGAGATCGGACGACTCAATGCGCTGTCGAACATCGTCGTGGGAGCTGGCACCTGCATAAACACCACCATAAAGGGGGTCTTCCTCATCGATGTAGCCTTTTCCCATAGGCGTTACGAAGACGGGAAGCTTTGTTTTTTCCAAAAGAGCATGGACTTCTGGTAAGACACGATGACGTCCAGCACATGCGTCTACTAGAACAATTGGGTCTTTTGCGCTTTCTAGAGTGCGAAGAATAATACCAACAACATAGTCTTCCGTTTTTGGGTCATTGGGGGGCTCAGAAAGTGCCATTTTCGTGTCGAGACGAGCCCCTTCAATCTTTTTCTGAACCATGTCTGTCGGGAGCATTATATAGACGGGCCGGCTGCGGATGATACATTGGGAAAGGGCTTGGTCAATTTTGCTAGCAATCTCGGTAGGGTCCTCTAGACTGACGAGCTCAGCCGAAATAGGGCGACTCATATTGGAAAAGACGGAGAAATCACCATTGCCAAGCGTGTGGTGCAGAAGCATACCGTCTCTCTGACTCAAAGTGGACGGACAGCCAACAATATGGACGACAGGAACATGTTCAGCAAAAGCACCAGCAACGCCATTGATGGCAGATAGCTCACCGACACCAAAAGTTGTCACTAGAGCGGAGATGCCCTTGACACGGGCATAGCCATCAGCTGCGTACGCGGCATTGAGCTCGTTGACGCTGCCTACCCACGAGAGATTACAATTGGTAATGTAGTCAAGAGCAACTAGGTTGTAATCCCCAGGGACTCCATGGACAGAACGTACGCCAAGCTGATGAAGACGGGTAAAGAGATACTCTGCCACATCAACGGGCTTTTCTAGGGATTGTGTACGGATATCTGACATTTTCGAAGATTTGAATAAACAAGAGAGAGTTATAGAGATTTATGGCATTTTTAACTACAGGATGTGCCCATCATTTATTCACCAGGAAATAGTCTTCGATCCAATCGGGTGGACTTGAATTATCAGCTGAGAGGCGCATTCATACGTCATACTGACAAAGAGCTAGAGTGGGTCATTGTCTGATTAGGTGGGTCATGAGCTGTTGTTCTTCTTTTTTTGCTCTGAAAAAAGAGAGGAATCGCTGCGTGCATCTCTGTTGAATTCAATCAGCGCCGAATCTAGACTGGACCACTCGTAAAAAGAGAATAGCCAGCCCCTTGCATTCTTCCCCTGTTTGGCCCAGCGCTGCCCAGACTAGACATTAGAGCTGTTTCACCGCTAACGATAGATTCTGCCATATTCTCACCGCTTTTGGTCTCTTGATGCAAAGTTTTCCAGTCGCACTGAATCGAATCCGGGACATTTGCAGGAAAAAGTAGTGGGCAACGCATTCGAACTTGTTGGCAAAACATTTTTACGGCACGATTCTTGTTGGCGATCCGACGCCATGATGGGAAAAGGACTCGACGAGCTCGTGGATTGGCTCGTCATTGAGACAGCCTATCACGGAGAGACTGGTGCGTCAATACAATCAAAAAGAAGTATGGTCTAAACAATAGACTAACAACAAAAGGCCTTCGGTTGGAAGAATTTATTCACAATGTTTGCAGTTTTTTCAGTGAGAACAAGGAAAAAGACGTGCCTGATATGGCTTTAGCTAGAAAGGCATGGAGATGGCTGGCAGAACGGCCTGAAATTATGGTGGGAACAGATGGAAGCCAGGGCCATTTATCATTAGACGAGGCTTTATCTCTGCCAGAAGGAGAAGTTCCCATGGCACCAGAGATGCCAAAGCCTGTGAAAAGGACAAAAAAGAGAAAGACTTTGGAAAAGGCAGTACGGCTGCAAGATCCAGCTATACAGCCGCGTTTTTATGCCACGGAAAAAACCATTTGGTATACATTAACGGGCCATGATGTAGATCACAAAAAGGTGCCTCCTCTAGAGTGGAAGTGTCTACTCGGCATCGTGACAGCCCGGGAGCGTGGCATTCTGCAGAGCGATCTACGGGAGCTTGTCAACCAGGACAAACGCTCCGTGCCGAAACGCACGGATTTCCTGGCAGCTAAAGGATATATCGTCAAACGTACAATTATTGCCCGTGGATTTCGTACGAGCATTCTATGGCTGACGGAATTTGCCCCGGCGGAGCTTCCAGAAGCAGACACTGCCACAGCAGATGCTACTGATGCTGCCAAGCCAGACAGTGTCAATGGTATTGACTTTTCCCCAGAGTTTCTCAAACAGAATCTAGACCCAGTGCCCTGGAGGAATCGGTGGCTCGGCGATTCTATCGAGTTTGCGTCCTTTGGCCAGACGATCCTGGCAGTGTGCAAAGCATGGGGTGTTATCCGTATCGTTGATCTCAAGATGAAGCTGGGCATCGTGGGCATGCGGTGGCAAATGCGCACACTTGCCCGTGCCTGTAGAGAGTTTGTAGCCTCGGGAATTCTTCGCTTCGTCGCTGCCATGCGACAGGAGGAAAGCAAGCTTTTTAAAGACTGTGTCAAGTTTGAGAGAGATCCGACATCCACTGAATGGCAAGTATACCTGGCTGCTGGACGTCGTCGAGCGCCCATGACAGAGGTCCGTGCCCGACAACGTCGAGAACAAGAGCGTGGCATGGAGAACGCAGATCCTGAAGGCGATATCAGCATCCTAGATGACGAGGAGGACGATCTGGAGGGAATGGTGGAAGCTTCGCATCCATTCATGGCAGGAGATTTTATCAGCAATGCCGTCTTTGATATCGTGGCCCAGTCTGGCACTCGAGGCATTACAGCCCCGGAGATTTGCAGAGCCACCGTAGGCGCGAGATATAACCGATACATTTCTCTTATGGTACATGCACTCTCACAGGGCCGGACACAGCCAGCCCATCTTTTGCATTTACAGATGCATTGCGAGAAGACGAATGGAAGCAAGAATAGAGCATATGTTTTTCGAACCCTTGCCAACTTCCAAAAGGCAGAAAAGCTGGGCCTTATTGGAGACGATGCAAACGTAGATACTGATCTTGCGGAACAAATTCAAGCTGAAAGCGAAGGAAATGTAACGGAAGTGTCTCAGAGGGACGCCCGGTTCTGGCAGGCCTATGAACAAAACGAGCTAGGTGCGCTTGCTGGAGAGGATGTTTGTAGTATGCTGGGTATTTCAGCTCCGCGTGAAATGCCAACCACAGACTTTAAAGGGCAACTTCGTGCCAAATTACGAAAGCGCTATGGAAAAACGGATGCATGGCGTGGCCGTGGCCGAGTGGAAACACTAAAGGTAAAGGAAAGACTGAACATTTCGGTCAACGGAGAAGACACGAGCACTATGATGTCTGTGGCAGAACCGAAGCGGAATATCGCAATACCTTGCCACTATAATAAACAAGCAGGTAGTCTTCTGCTTGATGTGACGGAACGAAAGCTTGTCTTTACAATGACCAAGCGGCGAGGACGCCCTAGTGCGGCATTCCTGGAAGCATCTGCATCAAGAGAGCCCCTCCCTCTCGATGTTGATGACTTGGAAGGGGTTCCTACCATCCAAAGTGAAGATGACAAAACGACACTGGTGGTGAAAGTAAAGGGCACAGAGCCGTATTCATTTACACTCGGGGGTGACCGGGTTCGTGCCTTGATAGAAACACTTGACAGCTTGATCAATGGTGGCGATGTTAGCTTGGAGCCTCTGCAGGCATACACACCAACACCGAATGGCTATGTCTGTAGCAAGTGCAATGGTACGTGGAAGAATCTTGTGGGTCTGCATTACCACCAGACAAAGTCCAAAACAATATGCAATCCAAATTTCGAATCGTTTACAGATGTCACGGAGCCGATGCCTTTGAAGGAAGCATCTAGACACATGCTGCGGATTACGACAACGGAAGCATCACGAACGGCCTCGTTCCGTGGTATGGCTGGTGCGAATAAGGTAGTTCATGGAAGTCTTGGAGTCGGAACAATGGAAACACCACGGATGGAACAATTCACATCGCCTATCGCGTCTTCGCCGTTAGTGTCGACTCCAATGCAACGTCTTCCTAGAATTTCCACAGCGGGACGCATGGAATCTGTGCCTTCAGTCCCATCAACTCCATTTACACCGAAATCAACCCCTGTTGTACGTGAACCGGAATCAATGGAGAACCCTACTTCGTCAGGTCCTACTTCTCACATTATAGGCCCTACAGGGCCCTTCCGCATGCCTGATATACGGCGAGAAGGAAAGCTTTCATCATCGTCGTTGCGGGCACGGCGTGTAGTAGAGATTATCAAGTACTTGTTGACGTCCAATGGAGGTGTTTTCCCGAGCGACCGCAGTCTGTGGTATGCTATATTTTGTGTGTATGTGGATACTTTTCCTGGACAGGACCCCCCAACGATGAATGTGGTAAAGATTATTCTTACAAAGCTCGAAGTGGCGAGGGAAATTGAAGAGCACACATTTGCCATCAAGAATAAGGGAACTCCGACGACCGTGTATTGCAGGATTGTGGCACTGCCACAGGCTGGTCTGATTACATCGGCTGCAGCGAATGAAACAAAGCGGCGCATCCAAGAGTTTTACCCACAGCCGTATGTGCCGTCAGCCTTTTCACCTTCGACAAAAGACTTGGAAATTTTGCGGATCCTCGATAAAGACCATGATAAGGAAAATCCCAAAAACAACCGTGGTCGAAGGCCGTTGGCGCCTGGGATTGAAGTGCTACGAGCACCGGTATACGACCGTCCCTCACCGGTACGCGTGACTGGCAATGTAGTGGCAGTAGGCTATGGAGAAGGGGAAGACATCCGAAGCCACTTGGATGGAAGTGCTCACTCTGGAGACAAGAGGCGACGTACCCGGAAGAGTGCAGAGGGGCTCCCAAGGCAGCGCCGTCGGTTGGCAGAGTCTCTGGCAGCAGAGGGTGGAGAACGCGAGGCCGAGCTCCATATTGACCCGCTGCTGTTGTCAGATAGCGTGCCAAATCCTGGTCTTGATTCGCTGCCACCATCATTTTTCCCCGGAAAGAAGAATAGGCCAGTACGTGTGGAGGAGAATGGGTCTGTGTTTATGCATATGCGACCGCCTGGTGGGCATGTGTCGCTGCCGACGCCAGACGTGCAAATGGTGACGCGGACGCTAGACATGGGTGGCACTAGTGGCGAGTCGTGGCCAGTTCTTACGGAGACGGCGATACGGGGTCTTCCTGATACAAATATTACCATTTCAGGACGGTTCCCAAGTCGTTCCTTTTTTATACGAGAGAATTTGCCACAGACGATGGAAGAATTTTCAAAGGCCCTTCGTGGGAACCAGCGTCTTCCAGAGATGGATGGAACAGACGCAGGCCAGTTTTCGTACAATGTGGATGTGATGCGTCTCTGGGAGACTTCGCAAGCTGGAAGTGACTTGCTATCGAATGCGAGTATTGCACCAGAGTACATTTTTGTAGAAACACCCTTTGTGGGGACGCTGCAAGAAAGCGAGTCTATGCAGGTGGTTTGGCAGGCACAGAACATATATTCCATGGACACAATTCCGTACCATCGTTTTGCGGAAGAAGAGGAGCGAGCAGAGCAAGTCGAGCGCGAGCGTTTAGAGCGAGCAGAGCACGCCGAGCGCCAGCGTTTAGAGCGGTTAAAGATGATAGACGAGACGAGGCTAGAACGCAGGACCCGACAAACACGCTATGTGAATGGGTCTCGCCGGACTTTGACGGCTCTTCCTGGAGAAAAAGAGTTTTTCGACGTGTCTGGACATACATCTTTGGACTGGTCGGCAAATGATACCAAGATTGCGGCACTTGTCCTAGTGAAGACGCTTGCGGGTGGGCTCAATCAAACGATGGATTGGGGCGTTGTGATGCGTCTGTTCCCGGGAAACTCGTTGGGAAAAATGCAATCGTTTTGGCGTGGCGTGAGACGGGAACGACAGGCAATGGTGGACGTGCTAACGGAGCGTCTACAGAAGGGATTTATTGAGGCATACACTGCAGGGGAACTTCCGCAGATTAATTTTGGCGATCTACTGTCGTATGACTGGCCACGGGCAGTCGAGTGGTCATTCAAGCTGCTTCGCCAGGGCGCACGGCTTCCAGATACGCGTGAATCCCTGGAGAAGGAACACATGATTGTGGAATTACCGGGACGGCCAAATTGGCGAGAAGACTTTTTCCAGGTGTCTCGGTCGGTATGGATGCGGATGCACGAGAGTGTAGGAGAGGCTGCTGTGCGTAGGATTGACAAAGAAAAGGGGCGAGTGCCGATGCAGGTGGCGCGGTCATGGATACGGGCACTATGTGGCACGCCTCATGATCGGTATGATCCGCAGGAAGTGAAGATGGCACTGAAAGAGAAGTTGCAAGCTGTGCTTCCGGGGTCTTCAGAGAAGGAGGCGAATGAGTTGCTTTCGAGTGTGATTACGTCGCTGACGATGGACCGGGTGCTGCGACGCAGCAAGTCGGTGCTGGCGGTAGGGGGAAGAATGTATCAGCTGTCGGAGGCATATGAGGCGACGTTGGAGAAGACGGCACAGGAGCAGAAGTTTCGCCAGGCGTGGAAGTTCAAGGGGATGTTGGATGAGGTGTTTAGGAAGGGCGAAGAAGGGTTTATTGTGCCTGATCATACGAACGATGATGGGATGATTATGGCGATTGTGAACATGCAGGCGCATGGGAGGGTTCGTGTAGAGGCTGTGAATCCGCCGCATGTACCCTTTGGATTTGAGCCGGGTAACTACGAGACACGAAAGTTCCCCAAGCACTACCAGCATTTTGCACAAAGGGTTGTTCCGACGGAGACATATGTATACAATGACTCGGAGGAAATGAAGAAGGTGCTGGAGGGAAGTGAGCGGGAGCCACCAGAGGCGGAGGGGCTGGACATGCCGATTTGGCGAGACTTTTTTGGGGCTTTGGACAAGACTTGGTTTACGCGATTGGCAGGGGGCATATTCTTTTTACTGTCTACAAAGGGAGCTTGTCCAGAAGGCCAAACGGCGGGGCATTTGCGGCCGGTGGTGGAGGCATTTGAGGTGGGCATGGTATATAAGTGGGCGGAAGCGGCAGGGTTTGTGGAGGACGATGGGTATACCCAACGGACAAGCGAGTGGTGGTGGCTTATGATGGGGCACTTATATGATAAAGTGGAGACAGTATAGTAGGATGTAACTGTCTGGTGTATTTTTTAGTGGAATAAAATCGATATAAAAAGAGAAAACGAAGAAAGACGGGCAGCAAAAATGTTTAGTTCTGTGGTTCGTAGGACAGGCCGGAGGGTGCCGATGGGTCTCCGCGGGTACCAATCGCTAGACCGTCCCAATATATCTGCGCGGGACCAGTTCAGCACGGCAGAAGAGGCGATGCTGCAGCAGGCTTATAAGCACATTCCGGAGCATGGATTTACAGACAAGACGCTTGCTCTGGGCGCCCGGGATGCCGGATACCCTGCCATCAGCACAGCCATGCTCCCCGAGGGCGTGTTTGCGCTGGTGCGGTGGCATTTGGTGCAGAAACGGCTGGCCCTTGCCGATAAAACAGGCACCGCCGAGGAGCTCGCGTGGCAGCGTCTACTGGCCAATGGGCCCGTGATCAGCCGCTGGCAGGAAGCCTTGGCCATCATGGCACAGCCCAGCCATGTGACGGCGTCCTTGCGCGAGCTGGCACTGCTGTCGGACGAGATTTGGGCACGTGCCGGCGACGAGGCGACCGACCCTACATGGTATGCAAAACGGACAGCTGTGGCGACAGTCTATGCGTCGAGTGAGCTCTTTATGACGACGGACCAGACAGAAGGGTACTCAGCCACGCGGGCCTTCTTGGCACGACGCATGGAGGCCATGACATCCCTCGGGGGGGCACTATCGTCGGCGGTGGAGTGGACGGGGTTTACGGCACGGGCAGGCGTGAATGTGCTGCGGAGCAGGGGCATTTTGTGAATTGTGTAAAACCATACAGGAGGTAGTAATAGCAATCAAAAGAGAACAGAGAAAAGGGAAAAAAAGTCTGCTCTACATTTGGGTGAGCGTCCTTTGGCGCGGGTCTGTGAGGCGGATAATCTTGACATCGGGGGCATGCCGGGCTTGGCCCTGGATGGCATTGGGCGTGATGAAAATGTACTGGCGCCCAACAGAACGACGCGCTGCCTCCACAAGCATGTTTGTGCTCACATCGCGGTTGACATTGTCCATGAAGACGTCGAACTCGTCGAGACAGCGCAGCGGCGAGCCCATGGCCTCCCAGATGGCCAGCAAGAGACAAATGCTGCTAAACGACTTTTCGCCACCAGAAAGAGTACGCGTGTCACGGGCCGTGGCCGACCGCCGCGTGTCGTCCGGCTCGACAACAACCCGGAGACGCCGCTTCTTGTGGTCCAGGAGTAGTCGGCCACGGTAGCCACGCTCCGACAGCAGATAGATAAAGTTGGTACGGGCACTTGCCGAGATGTGGCGCTGGAAGAGCCGGTACTTGACAAGACGACGCAAGAGAGCATCCGATAGAGCATCAATGTGCTTGCGGCTCGTTTCATAGACTTGGCTCATCTTCTCACACGCCTCTTCCGCCGCTAGGAACCGCTCGTTGGCTTCCTCATCGGAAATGCCAGCCATTTTACGACGCTGGCTCAACGTCTCGGAGATGGACCGCATCTTTTGGCTAATGCTCTCCTTCGTTTCACCCTCTGGCATCTCGTGGCGATCAGCAGCAATGCGCGACGCCGACGCCTTGAACGACGTCACCGTCTCGCTCTGCGCCACCAGCTTGCGCTCAATCTCCGCCATTGCTGCTTTCAAGGACGCAGTATGCTCATGAGCCTCGTTCTTTGCTGCCTGCGCCACCCGTCGCATGTTCTCCTGCCGATCCACACTGCGCCGAAGCTTCTGCACCCGGGCCTCCACGTCGCCACGCTCGCCCTGCGCCTGCTCCAGTGCAGCACGCGCCTCTGCAACCGCCTTCATCTGCGCCTCCTTCTTCAGCTGCACTGTACCGTACTGCCGACCGAGATCCTCACGCTCATCCACAGCGTCCTGGAGGTCCTTGCGCAGCGTATCGAGCCGTCCATCAGCACCATCAAACGTGTCAAGCTCGGCCTGTGCCTCGCGCATGTTGCTGTACGCACTGCGCTGCGCAGACTTCATGGCCTCGATGCGTCTATGCTGCTGCGCCATGGCCTGGTTCGCTGCCTTGTACTGCTGCTCAGCCGTCGCCTTTTCGCTTTGAAGACGGGCAAACTCAGTCTCGGCCACGCCCACGGCCTCACTCAAGGCAGCCAGCTGGGCGCCCTCGTCTGTGCGCATCCTCGGCTTTTGGCGCGGGTTCGGCACAATGGGAGACGTGCTGTAGTTGGTTCCTCGCGCCGCCAACCGGAGGCCCTGGCCATATCGTCGGTCGTTAATGGAGAGACACGACGACACATTGGCTGGCAAGGGGCCTTGAAACATGATGCCCTCAGCCCGTTTACGCTCCGGAATAAGAATAACCTGCTCAATGGCCTGGGAGATGATCAGCTGGCTGCGCACAATCTCGTCGTCAAACTCGAGCACGCGCAGAATCGTGTCGAATGACGGGTCCGGCTCGCGTCCGTGCGTGTTGATAGCCACGTCAGATCCAATCAAGATGGAATAGTTTTCCACACGACACTGCCGCGCCAGCTGGCTCAGCGCTTGCTGATCGGCCTGGCTCGTCACAATAAAGCTGTTGAGCACGCCACCTAGCGTGCGTTCTAGAATCGGCGCCCACACGGGCTTCAACACGCGAATTCGCGCACCAACGGGCCCCACGGGGCGTTTCCGGAAGGCAGTGCTGCGCTCAATGGCTGCCAGTAGCGCCGGCATGTTGTGGTCAAACCCGTCGTATTTGCCTCGCTGCCCACGCTGCGCCTCGGCCAGCAGCTGCTTCTGCTGCGCTACCTGGCCTCTGCCGGCCGTCACGCCGTGCGAGGCCGAGTCCAGGGCCTCTCTGGCCGTCTGCACGTCCGTCTCAAGCCGTTTTACATCTGCCTTGTGCGTCTCGATGTCCTGTTCAATCCCGTCGTGCTTGGTACGCGCACTCTCTAGCCGCTCAGCTGCTGCGCGAAGCTGCGCACCACTGGCATCCTCTAGACGCTGCTCCTCTGTCTCCACACGCGTCTCCAGCTCCTTGACACGCTTCACTGCGTTGCGCAGACGCCCGCTGACGTCGCGCTCGTCATTTTGGTACTCTAGCAGGGCCCTTTCCTGCCGCTTAAACTCCTCCTTTGCCGTCCGCACAGAAGCATCCTCGCTAGCATTCTTCATTTCTTCGTCCAGATGCGTCTTTACCTGCTCCAGCTTGTCCACTTCCAGGTCCAGCTTCTGCGTCGTCACTGTCTGCTTCTCCTCAGCCTCTGCCACGGCCCGTTCATGCTGCGCACGCTCCTGCTCCAGCTGATGCAGCACGGTCTCCTGCTGCGTCACCTGGTCCCAGGCCATGATGCCAATGTACTCCTTTTTCTTTGCACGCATAATCTTATTGTTCTTCAGCAGGTCACGCGTGCGCTCTGCATCAGCACGCTTCTTCCCGAGCTGCTCCACGCGCTCAATCAGCGCCGGCAGCCGCTCTGTGTGTGCGTCCAGGAACTGCTTGATGACAATATAGTCGCGGTCCAGTTGGTCCAGCTGCACACCCTCGACAAAAAAGCGGTACTTCTGCGCCGCCGAGGCGCTGTTGAGGAACTGACGGGCATTGTCCTGCGACAGCACATTCAGGGGATTGTCCACCTGCAGATAGAAATACTCGACGATATCGTCGACATCAGCCCTCTTTGTCGACACAATACGGCCGTTTTCTGACTTGAGCTTGAAGCTGCTGGCGCCCGTCCGCGAAAAATGGCGCTCTACCACCACCTGGCTGCCGTACACCTCGGGCCGGTACGCATCCTCGCCACTGTTACGGATACGTACCGATACGAACCCGCGCTCCGCGCCCTGTCGCACAAAATCACGTAAGCTGCCGCCGCGGTTGGTCGCACTTGCCTTCGCGCCCAGACACAGTGTGAGGGCCGTCAGGATCGCGCTCTTGCCGCTGCCGTTCTCACCCACAACAAAGTTGAGCAGTGGGCCCAGCGTGCACTCGAGACGCGCGTGGCACATAAAGTTGACACACGTTACGTTTTCTATAATGCCAATGGCCGCCACGCGGTTGTCGTTGCTGGCGCCGTGTGTCCGCGCGGCCTCTTTGCGGCGGAGGATACGCTCGCTTGCTATCGCATCGTCTTCTTCCTCGTGCGTCAAGTGTTGGAACCCCATGTCTCGCATCATTTCGTACTGCGACGGGCCCTCCCGATCGCTGTCGCTCTCGCCATCAGGCCCGTCTCTTCGTGTCCTCTTCGAAGCCCCGGCATCTTCGTCCTCGCGGACTCTTTTGCGCGCCATCCTTGCCCGACGTCCCCAGAGACTGCAAACAATCTGCCCTATGCGTTTTTATCAAGTCTTTTACATAACGCGTCGCGAAACTGTGTGGGGCACGTACCACGACATGTACCTGTATGGATGAGTCACAATGCTCGTGGGACACTCGAGAGAAATGTCGTTGCTGCCCGTCGTCCCCGTGCTGCCGCAGGATGCCGCCGAATACATGGTGTTTGTGCCCGATGAGGCGCCCAGGGCCCGTCTGGAGAGGCTCCGGCGCGAAATCCTCGCATATGTAGACAAGACAACTGCTGGCTATATTTGGCAGAGGGACGCCTTTCATCTTGAACTCGCCGTCCGTGACGGTAGGCCTTGTCTCGTAGGCCGTACTGAGTATGGAGACTGTGTAGATGACGAGTGGTTGATTGTGTACATGCTACGTGAGGTCTCCAAGAAAGAAGACGTTTGGATTCGTATCGCCGATGTCGATGGAGAGTTCCTCCTCGTTGAAGCTGCACAAGCCGTTCCACCATGGCTAAGTCCCGAAAACGACGCCTTTCGCGTGTGGATCCACCAAGGACACCTGCAAATTGTGCCACTTGAAGCCCACACCGGCATTCTCTCCTTATCCGGAGCCCTTAGAATCATTAAAGAGACGCCTCTTCTCCATCTCCAAGACGTCGAAGCACTGGCTTTTTCCCGCCTACAAAAGTTCCCTTCCTTTATCACAGAGTCATCTCATTATGCCCGCCTCGCCATACCCCGGCTTTTTGCCGTTCTTCTCCACGATAGACCCCATGCCATTGCACCAGCCGTAGAAGCGCTCGTGCATGATCGAATGGAACGTGCTGCTGCCAAAACGATAAACTCGTCAAAGCTAGAACGCGCTTTTTCTATGAGTACAGGTGTTGTTCTGTACTCTGTACAATGCACACGGGTTCTCTATGCCCAGCTCCGAAGTATGCATTATACGCCTCCACAAGAGTGGATACGTGCCATTGAAGACTGCTTTCAAGATACACATCTTGCCCAGAAAAAAAGAGAGATTGCCATTGACCTCAGCACGAAGCTTACATATGCCATGCATCTCTTGCTCGACTCTGCAGAAGAAAGCAAGCGAAGAGTAGTGCGGGAAATTGGTCTAGTGGTACAAGATATACGCGATGACGAAGCAGCTGGCAAGGCCCATCTGCCAACAAAGGAAGAAATACAGTCATGGGGCCAGCGCGACGACGATGATGGCTGGATGTACATGGATATGGACTCTCTCGAACGGGAACTACAAGGCGAAGCGTCACCTGGAGCATTCGGTGATGTTGCTGTCCAGACCGATTTACAAAGGATTGTCGCTCAATTCCGATCGTTTATGGATGATGAAAAGGCGGGCATAGACGGGGCCGATGTCATGGATGAAGACGACGAGTCAGAGCCAGATTCAGACTCGGACTCGGACATAAGCTTTGATGAAGAGAGATTCGCCCAACAGATGAAGGACATGATGGCACCAGAAAACGAGACTCGAGACGATAGCCAAGATGCGTTGCATCTCTCTCAGCAATTCGAAAAGGAATTGATGGGCCATGGGGCCTTGCAGGTCAATCCCGAAGACGGCTCGGATTCCGAATTGGACGTGGACGTCAATCTAGCAAAAAACCTTTTGGAAAGCTTCAAGGGACAAGAGGGCCTGGCAGGTCCAACGGGGAACATTCTCAGCATGTTGGGCCTGTCACTCCCCCCGGATGCAGACACATAGTTTTTTATTTCTTTTTTTATTTCTGTCTCTTCAATGCATGCATTTCTTTCTTTTTCACGTATCGTCGCATGTTACATCTTACACTATAAAAATCCAATCAAACGTCAAAACGCGTTCTGCATGCCTCCATTGGCTAACGCGAAAAGAACACGTCCTCCCCGTGGCCAGCATGATTTCTTTTCACGACCAATCCCTTGAGGAAATTGGTTACTCGGCGGCAAAAAGAAAGCCCAGCTTTCTTTTTCACGGCTGGCAACACGCTGTGATGCAAAGAAAAGGCGGCGTGGTATATATTACCTAAGCCACTGTTCACGCGTGGTCTCCATAATTAATCTGAGTAAAAAACCGCCGTCCATTCGTTCTGCCAGTTTTCCATCGGATTTGTTCACGCGTCCTTTCCCTCCCTCTCTTACCACTTTTTTTTTATTTTTTTTTCTCCTTGGTTTAGCTTGCTGCTCGCCCGTGATTCGAAAATCAAAGTATCGATTAGAGCAATCGCTTATTTTTTTCCCCGCTTCGAAAGCTAGCATTTCCGTTTTCTCTTCATTATGAGTAAGTTTTGTATCACATTCCACCCATTTCTCTTCGCCTTGTAATTCGCAAACCAAACACCCCCCAAGCTCACGGTATTTTATTTTGTTTTTTTTATTTTGTTTTTTCCGTCATCTTCTTTCCTCTCGAGCACTGCATATTCCTCCTTAGCGAATTTGTTGTAGAGTACATTCTCTTCCATCCGTGCGTGTTTTTGCGTTACCATGAGCCGTTTTTTTTTGTTTCTTCTGATTCACATGCCATTCTTTTTTCAGTCAACACGGGTTGCAGCATTCAACAGCCAAAGACTGCTGGGATAGGGCACGGGACAAGATAGAACGCCCTCTACGCGTTGGTCGGTCGCACTTTCCCTACGACACTGTATCCAAAAGGCTGTGTGCATTGGACCATTCCCCAGACCTTTTTTTGATTACACAAACAATTGTTGTTTTGCCCCCGTTCCATGTTGGCGTTTGGACCACAACAGTCGTGTTCCAGGACTTGCTGTGTGTCCCTTACCGTTTGATTCCATTCCTCTGCTTATTTACTCCCCTGCTGCACCTCAACAAGATCGCTAACTCGCTCTTTCTTTTAGCCGAAAACAACTACAGATCGGTATGTTCGCCTGTTAGGGCATGTGCCGGGCTTATCTTCCCATTACGAAATAGAAGATTACTTCCCCAGCCCCACCCCAAAGAGGTGCACATTAGCGCCATTTTTGTCATCCTTTTTTTGGGAATTTTTGCACATTTTTTCTGTCAAAAAACTAACCCTAAGCGAAACCGTTCACGTTCCCCTCGTCGTCGTTCTCGAAGTCCTGGTCGCAATCACCGCCGATCTCATTCGCCAAGAAATAACCGCTCTCGGAGCCCCAATCAGCGACGCTTCAACAGACGATCTCGTTCTCCTATGAACAACGCGCCTTCTGGCTCCAACGATAGAGACCAAATGATGTCGAATATCCGTGACTCCTCGCAGCAGGACCGCCGCGTCTACGTCGGCAACCTTTCGTACGATGTCAAATGGCATCATCTGAAGGATTTTATGCGCCAGGGTAGGTATAGTCCTGGTTGAAGGGGCCCATGTTGACGTTTTTAGCTGGTGATGTCATCTTTGCAGATGTTCTCTTGCTCCCCAATGGCATGTCGAAGGTGGGCGACTACGAATGAGTAGTCTCGGACGGGCTACTTGTTTATTCCCTTGTTTTGCTTTCTTTCTATTTCGTGCTTTCATACCCCCCCTGTTTTTTTCTTTTTTACTTTTCACTTTTTTTATCTGGTTGTCCTTTTAAATTTTGATGGAAATGGTTGGATTGACGGGTTGGAACTTTGTTCCGCGGAATATGTAGGGATGCGGGTAAGTCGCGGCTTCAGGCCTGAAAAAGAGCTGCTGCTAACATGCGTAGAATTGTGGAATATGCTACAAGCGAGGACGCTCAAAAGGCCGTTTCGATGTTGAGCAACCAAGATTTGATGGGACGTCTCGTTTACGTTCGGGAGGTACGCTGCTTTCTTAGTTGCTTTTTTGTGAGGTATTAACAGACAGGACCGCGAGTCCGAGCCCCGCTTTAGCGGAGGCGGCCGTGGCAGCAACATGGGTGGCTCTGGGTTCGGTGGCTCCTCTATGGGCTTTTCCCACGGCGCTCCTCCCATGGGCGGAAGCCAGTCTGGCAATACTGCCGGACGACAGATTTATGTTTCGAATGTGCGTTGGCATTATTGGAAAGTGTATACTCATTGTTTAGTTGCCATTTAGTGTTGGGTGGCAGGATCTGAAGGATCTTTTTAGACAAGCAGGTGCGTGATCTGCCCCTGCTATACTCTGATCTAACATTATATAGCCCGCGCCGGCGGTGTTTCTCGGGCTGACATTAACATGGGGTCTGATGGTAGATCCAAGGGCTCGGGCATTGTTCTTTTTGATAGCCCCGAGGATGCCCAGGCCGCCATTCAGCAGTTTAACGGCTATGACTGGCAAGGCCGCACGATTGAGGTCCGCGAAGACCGCTTTGCGGGCAACAGCGGAAGCTTTGGTCGTGGTGGCTTTGCTGGACGTGGTGCTCGTGGGGGTGCCTTTGGCGGCAGCGGCAGCAGCCGCGGTAATGCCGGCAGCTTCAGTGGACGTGGTGGCTTTGCTGGCGGCAGTAGTGGCCGCCCTAATGTTGAGCCCAATCCGTTTACTGACAATGTCGTCTCCGGTACGGTTCCTAGCGAGGTTATTTTTGTCAACAATGTACGTTGCCACCAAAAAATAACCAAGGCGTAAGTGCTAATTTGTAGCTTCCGTGGTCGACGAGCAATGATGACTTGGTCGAGCTGTTTTCCACGATTGGCAAGGTTGAGCAGGCCGAAATCCAGTACGAGCCCAGTGGACGTTCCCGTGGGTCGGGCGTGGTCCGTCTTGACACGATAGCCACGGCCGACACGGCCATTGTAAAGTTCCAGGACTACCAGTATGGTGGACGCCCGCTGAAGCTCAATTTTGCCAAGTACCAGATGCCCAATGCCGCTCCCCAGGAGAACATGGCGTTGGACCCGGTTAATGACCAGTTGGACATGGCACAGGACCCTATCATGTAAAAGGAGAAGTATTTGAGTTTATTTTATTTTCTAGATCTTGTCTTACTTTTTCTCAACTTTTTTTAAAAAAAATCTGTAAAGGTCTTACAATGTTGTGTTTTTATTGAATCCGATGGTTGCATTCTATGTATAATACAGTGGCAAGAAGTGTGAATGAATGTATGCAATAGGCATCTAAGGTGCCGCAGCTGTCTTCTTCTTTTTCGCTTTGGCTCTTTTCTTGGTCTTGTCACGGGGTTTCAGCAGGGTCATTCCTGCCTTGCATGTCTCTGCATACCGTTTATAGAAGATCCCCAAGTCCGAAGGCGCTACTTGGGTTGATAGTCGGGTCTTTTCGGCTTTTACCTTTCCGTTTGTTGCGCGAATGAGGACAGAGCCGTCATCTCGGTTGACTGTTGTCAGTCAGTCCTGCTATATTCAATGCAAATGGCAACATACGTCGGCGCTGGCTGAGATGGATGGAGCCGTGGCCGCTGGCCTGTTGTGCGGCAAATAATTTGGAGAGGTGTGAAAAGAACTGGACGTTTAGCATGTCGCCTAGTGGTAAAAGGAATTGTAGTCTACCTCATCGTTTGACACCAGCGACATCTTTTTTGTTGAGCTGTGTGTCTTGACTCTTGAGAAGCCCAAGATTGAACAAGGTCTTTCCAGTCCTGTCACTGCGGATGAGGACCCACTCGAGGCTGTCGCTGATTCAGCAGCTGCAAGGCTGAGATTAAAAAAAAAAAAAAAAGTTCCCAGGGAAAGGACAATGAAGATGAAAATGGCACCAAAAAAGTCAGGACCGTCTTTGTCAACGGATATTTTAAAAGGCCTTGGTGTCGAGGCCAAGTATATGCCCAATGTTAAAAGAACGGGAGTGCAAACCCGAAAAGAAGAGCGAAAATGGACTCGTCAGAAGCAGTCCAAGGGCCAAGCGAGGCCACAGCCGGTTGTAAGAGAACGGGAAAAGGTGGCACCGAGTAGAGTGGAAGGGGGGAAGTCGAAGCCCAGCATGCGAGTGATTGACCCAACGGAAGAAGACGATTCTATTGACGAAGACGACTTTGATACAATGGACGAAGACGACGAGGAAGAGGACGAAGACGAAGACGAAAATGAGGATGAAGACGAGGGAGAAGACGAAGAAGAGGGGGAGGATAGAAAGGAGCTAAATCCAAACATGTCGGCACAAGCCCGGGAGCGTCTTGCAGAGGACGACGCAGAGATTGCCGAGCTGGAACGAAAGCTTGGCATGAAAAAGAGAAAAACACTTCCAAAAGCATTTAAAGATGATGGACTGGACGAATTCATCACCCCTTTGGGTGGAGAGGAAGATGAAGATACTGCACAAAAGAAAAAGAGAAAATCAGAGGCAGAGGCATGGCTACAGTCAAAACGAGCCAAGGCCATAGAAAAGACTGAAGAAGATGAAGACTCGGAGTTTGAAGGCTTCAAAGACGACGGTTCAGAAAAGGAGGAACCACAAGGGCCACAAAAGTCACGAGAAAACCCCTATGTGGCTCCTGTGGCAAAATATGTGCCGCCTGCCCTGCGAAAAGCTCAGCAAGACTCTGGGAGTGATGCTGAGCTGAGGAATAAGATTCGGCGTCAAGCACATAGTCTCATGGCCCGTCTTTCCGAAGCCAACATGATGACAATCCTGGCCGACGTGGAAAAGATGTACCTCGACTACCCACGCCAATACGTCACGGAAGCCGTTACAGATAAGCTCTTGGAGCAGGTGAACGCCACCACGGCTGTCTCCAACAATGTGCTCGTCCTGATTGCCGGATTTTCCATGGCGCTGTACATGGTCAAGGGCATTGATTTTGGCGCACATTGTGTTCAGCAAACCGCCATGGCTTTCAAATCGCGCAATGACGAACTCATGCGTACAGCGCTCGTATCTCGAGAGGCCATTGACTGGACGCCATCGTCGAAAACGCCCCTTAATCTCCTCGGTCTTTTGGCAGAGCTCTACAATTTTCGCATGGTCGGGCCGGATCTCATCTACGACTATGTCCGTTTCCTTCTCGAGTCCTTTTCGGAGCATGCCATTGAGCTTCTCCTACACGTGCTTGAAATCTGTGGCCAGCGATTGCGCCAAGACGACCCTCGTGCACTCAAGGAAATGATAGCCTTGATGCAGTCCAAAGCGGCCGAGGCAGGCGGCGCTGACAAAATGTCGGCGCGTATGCGGCACATGATGGACCGGATCCGGGAGATGAGGTCGAGTGATAAAAAGAAGCAACGGGAGTCGAGTGGGTTTGGGCATGCGGAGCGGATCCGCAAACTCCTTGGTACGCTTTCGAGCACACGAAAAGGCGTATCGTCGGCGCCTATCCGGGTGCGGCTGGCCGATATTGAGGAGATTGAAGAGCGCGGCAAGTGGTGGCTTGTCGGCGCGAGTTGGGCGGGTCAACAGAAGCAAGAAGAGAAGCCAGAGAAGCCTGCAAAGAAGGCCTATAAGGAGGATGATTCGGAGGATGACGTGGTGGGGGCATGGGGAGAGACGGTGGCAGATGTGAGGGAGCTGGATGTACTGGCACGGGAGCAAGGGATGAATACGGAGACGAGACGGTCGATTTTTGTAGCGCTCCTTTCGGCGGCGGATGCACAGGATGCTCATGCACGGCTGCTACGCTTACGGCTCAACAAGTTTGAGAAGAGGGAGGTGGCTAATGTGCTGATCCGCTGTGCAGGGTCTGAGCAGACGTATAACGAATACTATGCGCATGTGGCAAGTTTAGTGTGTGGCTCTGATCGACGAATGGGGTGGGTATTTCAGGCGAGTTTGTGGAGGTTGTTTCGGCGATTAGGAGAGCAAATGTTTGGGGAGGTGCCGGAAGATGACGGAGAGGATGAGGATGATGGGGCTACGGAGCTACGGAGGATTATGAATACGGCAAAAATGTACGGCCATTTGGTGGCAAAGGGGTGTATAGGGCTGGATGTGCTCAAGTGTCTGAGCTTGGTGAGGGTACAGGCAAAGACGCGGATGGTGGTGGAGGTGCTTCTGTTATCATTTATGGAGGAGGCCAGTGGAAGTGTGGTGCGCAAGCGGGTGGAGGCGATTGCAGGCTTAGAGGATGTACGGAGGGGGATGCTCTACTTTCTTGACAAGGTGATCCGGACATCGACGCTTGTGACGGCCAAGAAGACAAAGACTGTGAAGAAGGCTTGTGCAGAGGCGCATGCATTATTGACAGAGGCCGATCGGCAAGACTAATCTATAAAAGTCTGTTTCTGCATCATTTTTTAGGATGTAAGAGAAGTGCCGCTGAACGGCTGGTGACCGCGGGGAAGTACCATTGGTTTCCGGACGTGCGGCTAACATCGCCTTGCACAGGCTTTGAAATATAGGCCACCTGACCTCGACTCATATAAGCAAAGGCTTGAAGGCACACCTGGATGACCAATAAGGCCCTTTCAACGTTCAATCTTCAAATGCCAAATAACGGTACCGAGGGATCTAAAAAATCACAAAAAATTAAAGGGTCTCGAGAGCAAAAGGGAGAAAATAATTCGAATTTTCTGGTACATACCTGTAATAATGTGTAATACTTTGCGCTGTTTTCCAAGGTACCCGGGTCCCCCGAAAGCTCCCGGAGGTCAATGACAACAACGACGCATCCACCTAAAAGAGCTAAAATTGGAAGCTAAAAAAACTGTCTTTTTTTAAAAAAAAAATAGAAAAGCCCCTTTGCACTTTTTGTTTCTCACCACATTTCGAACAACATTGGAAAAAATGATGTGCACACGTCTAATACAACGGGCGGCTCTGCGAAAACAGGCGTATGTAGACTTGCAATTCAGGAGAGGCGAGGCTAACGGCACAGCGTCCCCTCTACGGTGCTGAGATTGCGCCGTGGACTTGCGTCGGCCACCGAGGAAAAGGATTTAGTCATCATTGGCGGTGGTGTTGCCGGGTATGTGGCGGCCATCAAGGCCGGCCAGGAGGGCCTCAAGGTGGCCTGCATCGAGAAGCGCGGCACACTGGGCGGGACCTGCTTGAATGTCGGCTGCATCCCGTCGAAATCGCTGCTGAACAACTCGCATCTCTACCACCAGATCCTCCACGACAGCAAGAGCCGTGGCATCGAGGTGGGCGATGTGAAGCTCAACCTGCCGCAGCTCATGAAGGCGAAAGAGGCGTCGGTGTCGGGCCTGACGAAGGGCATTGAGTTTCTGCTCAAGAAGAACGGCGTCGAGTACGTCAAGGGCACGGGGTCCTTTGCGGACGCCAACACGGTGAATGTGGCGCTCAACGACGGCGGCGAGACAAGCCTCAAGGCCAAGAACGTCCTGATTGCGACGGGCAGCGAGGCGACGCCGTTCCCCGGCCTGGAGATTGACGAGAAGCGGGTGGTGACGAGCACGGGCGCACTATCGCTGGAAAAGGTGCCCGAGTCGATGGTAGTGATTGGCGGCGGCATTATTGGGCTGGAGATGGCGTCTGTGTGGTCGCGTCTGGGGGCAAAGGTGACGGTCGTCGAGTTTTTGAACCAGATTGGCGGGCCTGGCATGGACAGCGAGATTTCCAAGACGGCGCAGAAGATCCTCAAGAAGCAGGGCATCAACTTCAAGCTCAGCACCAAGGTGGTCAGCGGCGACACATCGAGCGACAAGATCAAGCTCGAGGTCGACGCAGCCAAGGGCGGAAAGCCCGAGACGGTGCGTTTATTGTTTATTTGTCTACGTGTATGTATGAGGGGCTTGCTAATGAACAGCTCGAGGGCGACGTGGTGCTTGTGGCCATTGGCCGCCGCCCCTACACCCAGGGCCTGGCCCTGGAGAACGCCGGCCTGGAGGTCGACGAACGCGGACGTGTCGTCATCGACTCCGAGTACCGCACCAAGGTCCCGCACATCCGCTGCGTGGGCGACGTCACGTTCGGGCCCATGCTTGCACACAAGGCCGAGGAAGAGGCGGTTGCCGTTGTGGAGCACTTGCAGAAGGGCCATGGCCACGTCAACTACGGCGTCATTCCTGCCGTCATGTACACGCACCCCGAGGTGGCCTGGGTGGGCCCCACCGAACAGGACCTGAAGGCCCAAAACGTCAACTACAAGGTTGGCTCCTTCCCGTTTTCTGCCAACTCACGTGCCAAGACCAACGCCGATGCGGAAGGCATTGTCAAGGTGCTGGCAGACGCCGAGACTGACCGCCTTCTGGCTGTCCACATTGTGGGGCCTGGCGCGGGCGAAATGATTGCGGAAGGCGCGCTTGCGTTGGAGTATGGTGCCTCCAGCGAGGACATTGCACGCACGTGCCACGCACACCCCACGCTGTCAGAGGCGCTGAAGGAAGCTGCCATGGCGACGTACAGCAAGGCCATCCACTTTTAGTTGGTTCGCAGGAGGGCATGCATGTAGACCGTAATGAAGAAAATGACTTTTCTTATAAACAGGCGCAGTCCCGTCTCGTCTGCGACGCACTCCACCATCGTGGGCTTAGTCATACCTGCATGTGATTAGTCATCCACAGGGGTCCTCTGCGGTCGGGCTCTTCGACGTCTTGTCAATACCCGACTCGGACGAACATGAGCGACGCGCCAGAGCTGGGCTCTGAAAGGGAGAGCGTTCCTGGGCCGGAGGGGGTAGTAGTTGGCGAGAACCAAGAAGAAACCGATGCAGGCGGGCGAAAAAACGATGTTGAAGAGACAATGCCCGACTCGGCGGCCGCCGTAGAGCTTGTCGAGTCGATTGAAGACATTGTGGAGGAGATGAAGATCCATGTAAACGTGCCGCGAATTGTGGTGGAAGGGGAGAGAGGCGAGAAGACGCCGGTAGAGGGAGACGAAGGGCAAGACAAGGAGGAAAACGAAGAGCTGGAGACGGCAGAGGAGTCTGAGGAGAAGCTGTCGCCGCCAGCGACGTCCCCGGCGGAGCAGAAGACGCCTACAGAGCCCACCATGCCAAGAGAAGCACTGGGGGCAGAAAAAAACGAGGCTCAAAATGAAGCCCAAAATGCAGTGCCCGTGTCGGCCCTGTCTGCGGCAGATTCCGTGTCCCTTGCACAGCTACGGCGACTAGGGCCCGATGCGCAGCGGGACCTTCCCGTGTACGACTATGCATATGATGATATGGGCACGCTGGAGCACGAACTGGGGGAATGGTTTTCTGTTGGGCCGGGACAATGGGCGCGATTTTTGGCGATACGGCAGCTCTATGAGGCCGAGAGAAAGGGCCGGGATGTGGCCGACTTCATGCGAGACATGCTCAGGACGATACAGGACCCGGAGACGCTGCCAAGCGAGCTGATTGAGACGACATCGTATATTGCGTATATACTACTGGGTCGCTGGGCTGATGATGACGCGAAAGACACATCAAAGACGCAGGATGAGGCTAGGGAACGGCAGCTGTTCTCCATGGCACAGAATGTCGAGCTGTTTGCTAAGATGGGGGGTCTCGAGATTGTCTGGGGCCTTTTGCAAGATGCTCTGCAGAAGCTATGGTGCGTGGCCCCCTTTGATAGGCCGTTTGGCAAGCTAATGTGCCAGGATGGACAATTCAACAGCCACTGCTGGTAATTTGATGACGATTTTCTACGTGGCCATCCAGGTAACCCTGAGCAATCCTCTTGACCTCGCTGCTTGTCACGTCAAGCTAAGTATGTACTACGGGGAAGTATAAGAGAGTGCAATGCTAATGAGGAGCGTCTCTTACGCCTAGTGTGCCGACATTTCTGCTCAACTTTGTCTCTCACTTACGGTGGTCAGAGACTGGTATTTCGCAAAAGAACATTCTCCTTTTGCTCTGGAAATCTCTTTTGTTGCAATTTGGCGGGTTGCGAGAGCTCCAGAGCGCTAAAATAGCCACGGCCGAGGCGGACATTGACAGAGTGCAGCGTGTCCATGAAAACGGCGACCAGGACACGCTTATTACAGCTTCTCCGATTGACTACAACTCCTTTCGTCTTGAAATCATTAGTAAATATCCATCCTATATGCCTCCACAGCCACCGTTGCCTCTAGACGAAGATACCACCACAATCCTGCCACCACCGCACAACCAGTCGCTCCGAAGCTCGTCAAGTGGTATACTTCCGGCGCCTCCACATGCCCATGGCGGTACGTCTATTCTTGACCAGCCTGTGCATATTGCTACGCCCGTGCCCTCGCCACCACCATCGCCGGCGATTGGAGGCAAAGCAGGTAAAAAACAAAACTACCAGACCAACCAGAACTTTCCCTTTATGTACCCCCCACTGGATACCTCGGGAGTGAGTAATGACGGGTCATCTTCCCAGAGCACAGCGAAGAAATGGGAAGGGAACGATGTACCGCTGTCGATACTCGAAGCAGGACAGCTGTTTAGTGGTCGCGTGCGAATGACGCGTGCGACGAGGCAGCTTTGGGATGAGCGAGAGCTCTTTCTGCGAAACGAAGAGACGACGCAGGGCGATGGAATGGGGGGCAAGCTGGTGGACGAAGACTTGATTGGAGAGCTGGATCTATCTTCGTTGACGGAAGAGGATCTGACGGAACTCGGCATTCTCCCGGCAGAGAACAAGGAAGAAGAAAAACCCAAGAAGATGGGAGTGGACTACGGACCGCATAGGGACGAGATGGGGGATGGGATGCGTCAAAAACTGGATGCATTGTATTCGTTCTATGAGGCGTCGTTGCCGAATTTCCAGTCGCTCATGATTGTCCTGCTCAAGACAGTGATGGCAAACATTGCTGCAGCTGCACATGCAGAGTCGCAGCAGGCAAACCGTCCGGAGAACGGGGTGGACCAGTCGACGCAGAAGCCAAGCGCGGACGAGCCGTTCACAGCATCAGTGCCTATTGTGCTTCTGGATGAGACGGATGTAGATGCGCGGTATAGGGAGATTACGGCGTCGGCGGTGTCTGCCATTCTCATTCTGTTGCTGAAATGGGCCAAGATGTCGCACATTTTGCAGTTCGAGTACTTGTCGCAGCTGCTGCTTGACTGCAACTACCTGCTTTTGCTGCTGAAGCTGTGGTCGTACCAGGACATGCAGACGTTTGTGGAAGCCTATGACCACTCCGACAAGGCCTTTTTGAAGTTTTGCTACGAAGACGCCAAGGGCCCTGCTGCTGCTGAGGACAAGGAAGAGGTGGGCGAGGAGAGCGACGATGATGCATGTCCACCATCGATACAGCGGCGACGCGAGGACGCGCCAGAGAAGCCCAAGACAGAGGCGGCTGCGAAGGCAGGGGACGCGGAAGAGGAGCGGGGCTTCAGCAAGCGGAACTTGTTTACGCTCATCAACATGCTACGGGTGATGCAGAAGCTGTGCAAGCACAAGACGCACCGGTCTCTACTGCTTATGCATTACAAGTCGGCGACGGTGTTGCGGAAGATGCTGCGCATTGTGCAGCCGCAGTTGCGGCTGTACACGCTGAAGCTGTTCAAGCTGCAGGTCCCCTTCTATGGACGGAAGTGGAGGCAGTCGAACATGAGGGTGATTACGGCGATTTACATGTACTGTCGGCCTCGGCTTCGCGATTCCTGGCTGGCCGGGAGTGATGTCGACACGGATGTGGAGAATTCCATGCCGCTGGAGCATGCTCTGCGGAGTCTGACGCATTGGTACAATGTCAAGAGATTCCCAGAGCAAATGGCACCAACGGTACGGCAGGCATTCAAAGAGGACCATGATTTCTTTGTGCGAGGCGTCGAGAAGCTCAGCTGGGCCGAGGAGGACGATGCCGATTAGTCATCACACTATATTTTGCGGATGGAAAAAGAAAAGAAAGAAAAGAAAAAAAAGAAAAAAAAGCAAAAAAGACAAAAGACAAAAGACGAAAGACGAAAGAAGAAAGAAGAAAAACAATGGCGGCGGAGTATCACGGCACGCCAGCGTGGCTGCACAGAGTATTTGTAGGCGTGGCTCTCCTGGGCCCAATTGGGCTGATGCTGCCGCCACGGAAGCTTGATTTGCGGAGTTTGGTGCTGGTTGGAGGGACATTTTTGAGCACGTCGCAATTGGTGCATGATTACACGGGCCGGTCGATTTTGGACCGGTTTGGCAGACGCGTGAAGCAGGCTACGGCAAGCATGTCTGCTACAGATCTCCCCGTGGCAGCCCAGCAGAGACAAGCAGCGATGCGGGCGGAGCGGGACCGACGGCAGGCGCTGGCCTTTCCGCAGGAGAAGACGGAGGGCAGGGAGACCACAGAGCCGGAAAATGACTGGCGCAAGGAGCGTCTCCGGCACGAGAGAGAAACGCTGGCATCAGGGGGGTCTTACTGGGATTTGATCATGGAACAAGTGAATGAAGCGGCAGCGGATGTGTTTGGGAAGAAAAAGTAGGATCTATATACTATAAAAGCCGTCACTGTGGCCATGGCATCACGATATTCATGCTGCTGCTGCCTCGGCCAAATGTTGAAAAGGCGTCTTTCCCATCAGATGATCAGATGAAGAATTAGTCATCAGGCTTCGGCCGGTGATAGCGCCGAGTAAATGCATAAAAGTCGGCATTTGCCTCTAGGGGCCGATGTTCGGTGTCAGCACGGAGACATTGCGAGGAAACAAAGCAAAGGCCAGAAAAGGGCTCGGACATTTCCATCTCATCCACAACAATATCCAGTGAAAAGCTGGTAAAGAAAAGTAGCGCGCTCGAAGGTAATGGCATGGTAAAGGTACCCTGCCTATGCATGTATTGAATTGGAAGGGTAAAAGATACGTGTGGTGATACAGCTGAAAGCCATAAAAAAAGAGAAAAAAAAAAAGAAACGAGAGCAAAAGCTCCGAGTGGCGACAGATTCTCTTCCAAAATTCGGCCGTGTTCCGGGTGTGACACGAGAGCCCGTTGGAGAAACAGCAAATACCGAGAGCAGTGGACGGAGACGATAAAAAATAGCCATCGTGGCGCTCGAAAACAGAAACGGTGCTGCCGTAGCCGTACAAATGGCGTCTCCCGGCACGGAGAGCGATCCGTACGAGTGTGTTTCCCACCAGGGGAAAAGGACGTGGGGCTAACGGAGCAGCTACGAGTCGCTGCCGCCGAATTTCTCGCTGGCACAAAACATGGCAGCAGGGGCATTTGCTGGCATTGCCGTGCGTTTATACAAAAGAAGAGGGAAACGAAGAGGAAAGCGAGGCTAATGGGCAGGAACACACGTTAATCTACCCGATTGACTCGATCAAGGTGGGTTTTTAGACAATGCGTGGTGGGGGGTAGCAGAAGCTAATGAATGGGAAAGACCCGGATGCAGATTCTACGGCCCATGGGCGAGCCAGCATATACGAGTTTATGGCAGGGGACATACCGCATAGCGTCGCGCGAAGGCATCACGGGGCTCTGGCGGGGCATGTCGAGTGTTGTCGTGGGCGCAGGCCCAGCCCATGCCGTCTACTTCGCCACATACGAAGCCGTAAAACACCTCATGGGCGGGAACCAGGTCGGATCCCACCATCCCCTCGCCGCAGGTGCGTCATTTCTTGTCTTCTTCGCTTCTTCTCTTTGGTCGTCCTAGAATGCTCACCAAACAGCCACCAGTGGTGCATGTGCCACCATTGCCAGCGACGCCCTCATGAACCCATTCGATGGTAGGTTTCAACACGGCAGCGCGTCGTCTAACATAAAAGTTATCAAGCAACGGATGCAGATGGAGGGCTCGGGCAAGATATACCGCTCCATGCTCGATTGCGCCAGGTATGTGTACAGAAACGAAGGCATAGCGTCCTTTTATGTCTCGTATCCCACCACTCTGTCCATGACCGTGCCCTTTACGGCCCTCCAGTTCCTAGCCTACGAGTCCATATCCACCACCATGAACCCCGCCCAGAAATACGACCCCATCACCCACTGTCTCGCCGGTGCTGTAGCCGGCGGCATGGCCGCTGGCCTCACGACGCCCATGGACGTCATCAAGACAATGCTGCAAACCCGAGGCAGTGCCTCGGACCCTGAACTGCGGGCCGTCAGCGGATTCCTCGCCGGGTGCCGTCTTTTACATGCCCGCGAAGGCCTCCGTGGCTTCTTCAAGGGCATACGGCCAAGAGTCATCACCACCATGCCCAGCACCGCCATCTGCTGGTCCGCCTATGAAGCCTCCAAGTATGTCCCTCCCTCCTTTTTTTCGTCTTCTTTCGTCTTGCTTTCTTCGTTCTCGCTAACCTAAACCACAGGGCCTATTTTATTCGTAAAAACGACGCACAATAACGCATACATGTAAAGAAAGAAAATGTAAAAGTTGTCTTTTTCCAAAATGGGAGGCGTTTCTTTTTCCTTACAAAAAAGCTTTTTTATTTTTTGGGTGGCGGAAGCGTGGTATACATCATAATACATACATACAGTCCAAGTGTTTCTCCAAGACTAGAAATGAAAGTTGTTGCCGCCAAATTGAAACTTGAAGTGCTGCCCCGATTGCTGGAAGAATTGCGGCTGGAATGGATTCGGCCTCTGCTGCTGCTGCTGCTGCTGCATGTTCGGGTCGTCTCCACGGTCAAATCGCGCACGCAGCTCCGGATCCGACAGCACCTCGTAGGCCTCGTTAATCTCGGCCATCTTCCTCTCGGCCTCCTCCTTGGACAGCCCCTGCTTCACCGCCTTGTCTGGATGGTGGATCTTTGTCAGTTTGCGGTACGCAGACTTGATCTGCCTGTCATCGGCGTCTCTCGCCACCCCAATCACCTTGTAATAGTTCTTCTCCTTGCTCTGGCGCAGCAGTGTCGCCGCATGCCGGTATAGCGGCTCCACCTTGGGTGCCTGCTCCGGATGCGCCTCCTTGGCCTTTTGCAGCGTCCCTACGGCCTCCTCAAAGCTTTCCGCTTCCAGCTCGCGTCTGTGCTTCTGCAGAAGCCCATAAAAGCACGACCCGTCCAGCAAAAGCGCCTCTTCGCACGCCTTGCCCGCCTTTTTGCTCTCGCTCTCATAGTACCCCTGGCACAGCATCTCCGTCAGCCTCGTCAGCAGCCTCAGGGAGACCCCTCTGGGCAAAATCCCCTCCGCGACCAGGGCCTCCACCTCTGCCCTTGTTGCGTGCACAAGCCCCTCGCCCTGGCTTGACTCCGCCAGCACCACCGTCCCCGACGAGTACTGCTCCTTGGCAAAGAGCCTTTCCACCTTGGCAACGGCCTTTTGCGACGCCTTGAGCTGCTTCAGCAGCCGTCGGCACGTCTTCGAGTCTGGGTCGGACTGCAGACAGCTCCGCAGCTGCCCCGTCGCCTTGTCGAAGCTGTCCAGCGCATAGTACTGCAGCGCTGCAATCGCCATGTGCGGCGCCGTCTCGGACGGCCGCAGCCGGAGCGCGTTTTGCAGGTCTGCCACGCCCTCGGCCACGTCTCCGTGCGCCAACCGGCACTTTGCACGCAGTTCCCGCAGCGATGCGGCCCTGTTGGCCATCCGGATAGCATCCCCAGCCCTGTCCGCACACTCTGCCCAGTGCTCTTCGTTTTCTGCGGCATAGGCCCTCTCCTCGGCCTCTTGCGCCGCCTGTGTCTGCACAAGCAGTTTCTCCACGCTGTCGACGCCCTTGACCGTCTTGAAATGCGCCCGCGCGCCGTCCCAGTCCGCCACGCGCAGCCGTATCTTCCCCAGCTGCACATGGGCCGCCCCAAAGCCCGGCTTCAGCGTCAGAATCCGCTCAAAATCGTCTGTCGCATGCGTCGTCTTCCCAAGACTCAGCAGCGCCGTCGCCCGCTTGAAATACGACAGGTAGTCCTTGGGGTCCCGCGCAATCGCCGCGTCGTAGTACGCCAGCGCCTCCTTCGTCTCGCCCCGCGACAGATGGCTCTGCGCCGTCGTCAGCAGCGCCGAAACTGGGACGTCTGCGGAGATATCTTCCACGGAAAAGGCTGCTGCTGCGCACACGGCCAGCGCAATCGTCGCCACCTTGAGCTGCATCGTCCTTGTCTTCAAGCCGGCCGTCAACGCCCCGTCTGTCCTGCTCAGACCACTGCTTCTCTCTTTCATCGCCCGCCATCTGGCCTTATCAGCACCGCGCCGTCCACGGCTCCACTTTACTTACGTCATGGTACATGCACAGTACACACGCGTCCACTTTTCGTCCACCGAGGGTACATCCGGAGCTACAAGCTACAGCGCATGCTACCCTCCGAGTTCTCTCCGTCCGCCGCCCGGCTCGCCTCTTCTGCCGCCAAGGACTGGCACTTTGTCGATGCCTGGCTCGCCAAAAAGCTCAACGGCAGCGTCCCGCCGTTCGAGCGGAATGCAGACACCCTCAAAACACTCCTCGCCCTCGCCCGCTTCAGCAACAGCCTCGACGCCGACCGCGATGCCGTCGCAAAGGCCGACGCTGCCGCCCTCAACGCCCTCAAACCCCCCCTGCCCTCGGATACCTCCCTCGACACGGTCCTGAAAACCATCCTCACCGCTATTAGTAATCATCTCACCAAGGAAGGCGCGATGGCGCTCGATGCCCTTGCACGTGTTTCCGTGACGCTGGGCGTGGCGTACCCGGACGTATCGAGCATCAGCCACAAGCTCGCAGAGGTACAAGGCCAGGCATTCGAGGCAGAACAGGCAGTCGCGCGTCTCAGGGCACTGCAGGAGCACCTCGAAAGCGAGCGAGAGGCTGCCAAGGCATGGCAACACACTATAGAGGGCGATGCCTTTAAGCCCTCGCCGTCTCTAGCACGGGAGAATCTCGAGCTCCAGCGATCAATCCAGGTCATTCAAGAGGTAACCGAGCATCTCGTCATGCCAAAAGTGACAGTGCAACACGTCAAAGAACAGGAATCGTCGTATATAGAACTCTTGGGCCATAAAAATAGGCTCGATGATGAGCTGCGTCTCTTACAGGCCGACCCTCACGACCCTGTGGCTCTTCGGGAGCAACTCGAAACGCTTCTGGCTGAACTAGAATCCATAAAGGCACGGAGAGACCAGTTATTCAAAGGCCTATCCAAACGTACGCCAAAGAAACCATAAATACATTCTCTTTCTTTCTTTTCCCTTCATTCTTTCCCCCCTCCCTTCTTACGAAGTGCCTCGGTTGGCCCTTCGCGCCAGCCGTCCAAACCGTCCTAAACTCGACCGTGCTTTCGGCTGTGTCGATGGCGTGGCAGTGTCCTTTGCTGGCACAGGGGGCCCTCCTCTGGTGCTTCGGTTCTCGGCCGTGCCAAGTCCCTCGCCCATCCGTGCATTGCCTGCAAAGGCACTCTCTTCATAGTAGTCTTGTCCCGGCCCTTTCTGTACCTTTTGTAATCGATCCTGTACTGTTTTGAACTTTTCCAATAGCTCCGGCCATCGAATCGCGCCATCTTCACGGCCCTTTAGCCGATTGGGTCGGTCGAAACTAGACCCGCTGGGCCGGGGCGCTGCATGGAGATATCCTATTGAGCTTACGCTATTCAGTCGGTTCCTCAGCGCTGCAAAAGCAGATGATTGTGGTAGCAGCATCAGCAATCCATACAGACACTTATACAAGTGCGGGAACTTTTCCGGCTCTAACAATTGCAGCCGCAGGTCTGTTCGTCAGTCGGGTTCTTCACAAGAAAAAACGCACAGGTAAAAACAGGCGACTCCAACAGCTGCACAAGCTTGTCAATCTGTATGAGAATATTCACCGTCATCTCAAGATCCGCACTTTCGTTAGTCTTTCGCTTTTCGATAAAAAGAAACGTACAAAATCTGCAAAAGGTTATACGCTTGCTCGTACGCCTGTGCCAAAAGACACAGAGAAAACGTTGCCACTGCATTATAGCACCACGACCGAAATAGCGAAACGAAAAAAGTCTGGCCTTCTTTTGTCTCTATATTCCGCAGTCTTTTTCGTAAATCAGACAGCTCCGGTGCCGTTAGCAGATTGTTGTTCAGATTCTGTACCATGATGCTGGCAAACTCAACGTCCTCCTCTTTTTCAATGCAATTAGCAAACGTACGGAAAATCCTCTCGGGACTCAGGCTCACACAAAGCCGTCGGATGATCAGATTTCCCCGCGTCTCCAGCAGCTTGCGGTCGGCCGAAAACAACTGCAACAAGTCCACCATAAAGTTTGAAAAGTAGTCGTCCTCGCTATTTCGCGAAATCTGCGAAAGCAACTGCAAATCCTTCACCACAACTGCCTCAGATGGATCAGAGAGCGTTTTGAATAGAGCCGGCGACGTCCCATCGTTCAAAGAAATCACCTTTTTCGGGGCCTTTCGATGGAGCATAATCAGCCACGTCAAAGCCGCCACCCGCGTCTCCTCATGGTCGTTGAGGAACAAAAGCGTCAGAGAATGAACGGCAGCCGCGTAGTCCAAATTGCCCTCTTGCTTTAGCAGAGACATGGACGGCGTCGACGATCTCTTAACAGCCACTGCTGTTGATGGCCCTGTCGTTTTAGATTGGAACCCCACTGACGGCGAAGGGCTTGCTGCTTCGTCTCTCGTCGTGGAAAGCGGTATTCGCGTAGACGCCGTGTCCAGCTTCGCACCTGCATCCTGGTCTACGGGCAAAGACACTACGTAGTTCATGAGGGACGTGTTTACACGCACTGCTGACTGCCGGATCAACTCCACACCACTTGCCATGACAGGCAGTAGGTGTGTGAGGATTTTGGGCGTAAATGGAAGCACCTCCTCTGGACAAATATCAAGCAGCTCAACAATCCATTTTAGCGACTGCAGAAGCACATCTTCGGCCTGTGGTGGTGTTAGGGCATCTGTAAGGATCACCAGGATAGATGGATACGCAATCTGCACATCCTGTCCGGGGGTCCAGTCATCCGCGCTGTCTTCTTCATAGTCATACACGTCTTCTACATCGCCCACCTCTCCTGTATCCGTCGCCACCAAGCTAACAGCGTCCTCTGGCCTTCCATATTCAATCTGTCCAGCCTCAGAAACGCCTGCGTCGTTTTGGTCTTGGCTTTCACTCGAATTGGCCCGGGCCTGGCTTCTTACAATCTCCTTTTTGGATCTCTTGCTCTCTGTCAAGCCCCTTTTGATCTGGTTTATACGACGAATCTCGGAAAGAAAGGTATTGAGACAATTGAGCGTGGAGATGTGCACATCTGGGCTGTCACCGCCAAGAAAGGTCAAGAGGCCGCCAAGGAAGTCTGGCAGAAATGAAATGAGCTCTAGGTCTGGGATCGAGTCAAGGAGGACAATCCAGCTAACTAAAAAGGACCGTGTGAACGGGTTTTGCACATAGACGCGTTCTTTCAGCAGGGGGATAAACCGTCGTAGGGAAAAGGCCGTCTGTAGCTCCAATTCCTCGTCGGTATGGCTCTCGAATCCATCGTCTGGATGAAACGAGGGCAGTGCCAGCACTGACACATAGCTGGCAGCCGACTCTGACACAATGTCCTTCATCAACCGGTCGAGTAGCTCAGCTCCATTCTTAACGGAAAGTTCGGCGTCGGCGCCCAATTTACACAAAGCATCAAATATCTGGTTAAAGTAGACGAGAATCTCGCCCTTGGCCACCTTTGCTATATTATACATAGCCTCGCAAGCATAGTACCGCACTCGCGGGTCCGGATCGGAAAAGCACACGAGCACAGGCGTCACAATAATGTCCAGATAGCGAGCTACTTCCTTTGTCCATTAGCCCTTGTCTCTCCCGTTTTCTCTATACATACCGGCCCCAGGGCAATGGCTGCTGCTGCCAGTCCAATCAGCCCCCCATTCCTAGCGTGCTGCTGCGTCGAATACACATATTCCCTCGAGAGCTGCTCCAAAATAGCACTCACGGCCTCTGTGTTTTTGTTCACCACATGCACCCTCACCGATCGGTCAAGACTGCTCCATTAGTCTATTTCTCCGTATCCCAATCACCTACTCAAGGGCTCCGATCTTTCTCTTTTCATAAACTTTTTCGTTGAGTGCTCGCTGAATGCTCTGTTCCATCCTGCATAAAAACGTCACTCACAAAAGCGAAGCTCAATGATCCTTGACGCCTTCCCTCTGCGTACTAGTTCCGGTGCACGTGATCTATTATGTCATATGTACCTACATTCATGACAGCATGCCTCTGCTCGTGAATGCGATGCAGCAAAGCCATTTCTTTGCGATTCATGCTCTGGTGCTCGCCTAAGATTCTTCCTGTCTTCAAGGGCATCCCAACAAGCCCCAAGACCGACCCGGTGATGTACACTGCTCTATCCTATTTGCAAGTGCCGTCCTACTATAGGCTCTGCTTTATTGCATGTCACCTGATAAACGCATACTTACTATGACGCGTTCACGCGACGCGTCGTCCATACGTTCAAGGTTGCAGCCATTGGATGGCAGCGTTTCGTTCGCGACGTTGTTCTTTTTCCATGTAAAAATAAAAATCAATTGCCATGCCGCACCTTACATTGTACTTTACAGTAGTGTCTCCGAAAAGTAAAACTCAAAACGCCCCTCAATTTTCTGTCTTTGGAACGAAAAATCAAAAAAGCCGTTGAAATGATTGGCACAAAAGGCTTCTCCACCGAGTCGTTCTCCTTTTTTCGAGAATTAACCACGAGAAAGAATGCAATAAAGAAGAAAATAAGAAAGAGCCTTGTCCTTGTGATCCCCTCTGTTCATCCCCTGCATTTCGCTTATCTTAATCTACAAATTCGCTTCCTCACCAACGGGTCAATCAGGGTTCAAAAGTTTCAAAAAAAATGTCAAAACACAAAACCTAGCAGGAAACATCACAAGTACCGTCAAAAGTAGCCATAACACGCGCTGTGATCACTGATCACGACACGAAACGCCATTTCCTTCTTTTATTTTTATTTTTATTTTTTGCTTTTTTGCTTCTTGACAATGGTGAGTGTGTCCTCGCTTATTTCCCAGAATCCCGGAGTTTGGAGTTTCCGGGCTTGCACATATAGGTAGTATCACGTAGCGCTCAAGGTGCTTTTTGTCCACGGATTTTACTTATTTACTTTTTTGTCTCTTCTCTCTTCTTCATTCTCGCTTTCGCTTTAAGCTCACGTTGGACCTCGGGAGGAACGGAATGTTTTGCCAAAATGTTCCAACAATGCCATGAAGATCACGGTTACAAAATTGCAACAGGATTCTACTCCAAGTGTCATTATGGTTTTATTCTGCGCCCCTTCAGCGAACCTAATCTTAAATTGAGGTTTGTAAAAAAATGGATTTATGTGTTCTTTGAAAATCAGTTCTCAGGCAAAAACTGAAGCTCGGCACCAACCAATCATATGCATGTTCACTTTTTTATTTCTTTTTTTTGCTTGGTGAATAAAGTGGAGCTTTCGTCGCCTCCAGTTAATCTCCGTCATCATGTCTCACGTTGAAAATAATGTTGAATGTGGGAACCTTCTATCCCTGCGGATTTTTCATTGACATTATTGACCAACAGGATCAAGAATTGAACTATTGATCATGGAAATACATAATGATGGAATAATGAAAAGGCAAAAAAAGTGAACACAGCTTGTTTGACTTTACCTCTTCCCTCACGCCTCTTCTATCAACTAGGTTGTAATTTCCGCCAGGAAAATACATGTCACAAGCGCACTTTTTCCGCTGGGGCTAGTCCCCAATCGGGATTTTATCTTCACTCATTTCAATCCTAACTTCACGTACAAAGCTGCCCTTTTTTTGGACAAACCAAAACTGTCAGAGTCGTATCTAACAGCCAGAAAAATCTTAATTGAAGTTCAGGTCCAACAATCGGGCAACAATACATCTTTTTTGAGAAGCATGATAAATAAATTGAAAATACATCTCTGCATAAAAAGGGAGTAATACCGAATATAAACGCACGTAAGAGGAAAACCAAAAAAAACACGCTAACGCCATCAATTTTCATTGCAATGATAAAGATCCTCCCAGGACACATGACAGTATGTCATGAAAATGCTTATTTGGGTGCCTCAGCAGCCAGTTCTCCTTCGTTGAAGAGCTGCTGTTCTGTTGGAAATTCCCCCAATTCTCTGTTGGCGGCGGCGGCCTTCTCGGCCCGTATAGCAAAGCTATCCTATCCCCGTTAGCTCTTTTTCTCCTTCGAGAAAATCCTTACCGTCTTTCCCCGTGCATTGGAGATCCGTGCAGCAGCAGCATCGTCCATCTTGCTTCGGCCCATTGTGAACTGACGTTGATAGAGAAAAGAGACCTTTTAGTTTTGAGTATTGGCTAAGCTGTGTGTAGACAAGCTTTGGTTTGTGGTGAAGCTTCAATGATAAAGAGACCTTAAGAATTCCAGTGAAGTGTTGGTGATTTTCAAAAAATTCATTTTGACGGTGGGATCAACCCACGTTTAAATAAATTTGTCCTTGATACTACTGCTTTTCAAGTGGTATGAGTGAGGTACCGCTCGTCGATCCCTTTGCATAGATTTGCTTTTTTTTGTGTGTACAAACTCCTTCCACATTGTACCTTGCTCGTTGCCCAATACCACGCTTTGCTTTGCTTTGCTTTTTTTTCTCCTCGAAAGCCATTTTGACTTTTTCGGTTTCGTTTGTTTTTTCTTTTTTTAGTGGCTTGAAGAAATCTCCTGCTTGTTGGATCCATAGGTACCTCCTACCTCATACTATGACATGACCCAGACAGTCGGCATCACCCAGAACATGCTGTATTACAATAAAAACAAAATGAAGGTGGAGAAACAAACATTGAAGTCAACAATATTCCCCCTTTTGACACCATACAACCAATGACTTTCATGAGCTGGTCGGCAATCGTGAAAAAAAGTCACCGTGATGTACATTGGTGATGAGGCCCTCTCCAATCAGATCCTACCATTGGTACATGAACAATAGTCATAAAGCCATCAAATTTCTGTACCTTGAGCTCCTAGCTACTAGTAAGGTGCATACATACACAAAATACATAAAAGAATGATCAAAGGCTCGCCCTACTTCGTGAGCAAAGTGCTATGTATTACTTACAGAGTCAAGGCTTCCCTTCCCGTATTTTTTTTTCCGGAGCTTTTTTTTTGTTTTTTTACATACGCGGGTTCTATTACTGAATGTAGAAAATGCTTGGCTGGATCCACGTAGTCATCAGTTCATGCCACTTCCAAGTCCCCGTAAGGTACATACTACCAAAATCTTTTTTTTTCTGTTGGTCTAAGGAGCCACCAAAATTTCTGGTATAAAACGTCAAGCATTAAGCCTAAAAAAGATGCAGGCATCATCTTCCACCTCTGGGCGTTCAATGACATTTTTGTCTATCAATGCAGAAAAAGAATCCCGCATTGCTTTGAACCGGATTTTCCATTCCAATGTTTTTTTTCTCGGCAATACTTCCCATATGACCTCAAAACTAACGTCCCTCCTCCTTCTATAGCAAGGCGTAGCAATACTCCTTACTGGTATTTGTCATTGGGCATCGCCTTATCCACAGAGGTTTTTTTCTGACCTCTTCCCCTCCTTCCGCAACTGTACACCTAGAGTGTGAATACTATTTTATCTTTTTTTCTGGGCATCCTGCAAGTTTTTCTTTTCTTTTTTCTTCACTCCCACATAATTTTCATTTTTACAAACGCCCCCTCAATATGTAACCAAGGCGGGCCTCTATTCGGACCCTTCACTTTTTTCTGTCTCTCCTCAACCTCTTTTATTTTTCTTTTTTTTCTCTTTACTACAGAATGTCTTGTTTACACAAATCACACTCATGAAGCACAACCAATGACAGACACCTTCATGGCGATATTCTATGGAGGGCCTAGCAAAAAAGCAACGCGACAAAGGGGAAAGAAAATAGTGTGAAGGCAAATTAATTAATAAATTTTCAATAAACAGCTACAGCAAGGCGTGAATAGCACTCCAATTGATAACGAGAAAATTTTTTATTCTCATGCCGTCCTCGCTTCCAAAGAAGAAGGAGTACATTGGGCAACATCCTTCTACTGCCGCCCCTTATTTGAAAAGAAAAAAAAAAAAACAAAAATTAAACCGAAAAAGTGGTCTCACAGCTGCATACTGCCGCCTTTTACATTCTTGCCATTCTTAAGACACTGAGAGGACTGCTTCTTCTGAGAAGCGGGCTTTTTTCTAGTGTTTGTGTAATTTTCGGCTCCCATTTGTCGGGATTATGGCGTCCACCATGAACCGGGTCGTTGGAAAACCCCTTATGGTAGAGGTGAGCCTTAAGTTTTATATTGTCTAGCTCCTTTAGTCAATATCCACCATGTCCTGTTTTCTTCCTCGCCTCACTTAAATAAGAAAGGGTATGTACAATATTGAGAATCCCGCCTTTATTGTTTTGATTTTTTTTCTTCTTTTCTCACGTTACACTTATTAGGTATGTACATAGGGCCATGCAAGCCCTATGTATTAGCTTTCAAACTTCTCATAGAAGAAGGTTAATGTATGTCTTACAGACGATCATTCTATTTTATCGCCGTCCAAATATTTTCGTCCAACCAATCTGACATATTACCTTGTTCAAGGGGTCATTTTTGTGATACCTATACCAACTTTACCAAGTTTTTTTTCTTTGAAACTTTACACATTATTAAATCACTTTAACGCAGTCACATGGTTACGATCATGCCCACAAGCCTGTATGATTTGAAATAGGATTTCTCTGGTTATGTAGCATCTAACTGCATATGTATTCAAATAAACTATTTTTGGGCCCGCCCTAGAATGGCATGATCACGCTGCTTTTCCAGAAATAATGGCTCGTTGGCACTCACTTAGAATAGATGCTTGCTTAGAAACATCAGAAAGGCGACCAAGAACCTCTTTATTGCCGTCAATAAAGCCATACAAGGCGTACGGAATCCCAACATCCTGGCAAAATGTATGGATGAGTTTTTGTGTTGCACGTAGATTGTGTCTTGGTATTCTTGGATACAAATGATGAATAGCCTGGAACTGCAAGCCACCGTGGATGAAATCAAGCCACTGGGGACAATCGACATCCATGGTAGTACGAAGCATCTTCTGTGGGAACGATTCGTGTGGACCAAGATCGGCAGTACTCATGGCAAAATGAGACAGTGTGATCTGTATATGGAGAGGCATTGTAATCGCATGACTGATGAGAACGAAAAGGAAACGATTGAAATTGGTATCAATGGACTTGTAGACAACACCATAGCCGAACCATGTCCAAAAGAAGATTTGACCAACAAGCTCTAGCCAGCGGTGCCACCAAGCTGGGCCCTTACGAGGACCAAGCCCGAGAAGGATATATTTCCAAGAAAGCCGATATAGATTGAATCTACCAAAGCAGAGGGCAATATAATAGGTATAGGCTTGGACGGGCAACAGAATCCTGGCGGCAGCATCGTATTCCATGACTTTTTCGTAGTAGGTGGAGTAGAGAGATTGGAGGAGACGGTGGGACACGGCAAAAAAAGGCATATGTTCAATATCCGGATCGTGCTCCGGAGAATTGGTGACGATATGGTGTACGTTGTGATTATCCTTCCACCAGCAAATAGATAGGCCACCGATAAAATCGGCAATGAGAATTCCAATAACTGTATCCCCATGAAAGCTGTGCGTAATGCCCATGTGTCCAGCATCATGGGCAGTAAAGACAAGTTGGTGCCATAGAAAGCCTAGAAAAATGGCACTTAGTATATACCACTTTTTCTGTAAAAAGTAGAGAAAAGAGGCCATGAGTAAAAGGTAGCGCGAAGCTTCCCATGCATAGGCTGAGTAGTTGCAATCATAGAGACCGGCAGCTTTTATTCGCTCGTTTAGTTCTCTGTATTTTGTTATGATATTTTGTTGTGTATGGCGATCGAGAGAAGGATACTTTTTCAGGTCAAAGACGATTTCTTCTCTTGTTTTAGCATCAAGAAAGGCTGTAGGCGTCATAGAAACACCACTTTTTTCCCCCAGAGCACTTCTTTGTGTGAGGCTTTCTGATTTGTCAAACACAGAGGTGGGTGTGATGCTACCAGAGCTACGTGAAACATCTGATAAAGGAGCATTAGAAAGAGAATCGTCTGCTGTAGATTCTTCTGCTGGAAAGATGCCGCCCTGAATGGGTGGTAGAAGGTTCATCCAATGGCCCTCAATTCGACCAATGGCATACCTGTCCATTGACTGTAAAGCTGCCGAAGAATGTAAACTATCATTAATACCTCAGCTAATGTCTACGAAAGAGAACAAACCATGTAACTTCGTCTGTGGCATCTCTGCCAACCATATGGAGAATAGATTTCTGGCCCCCGGGATGGTAGGCAAGCCATCCATCTACTTTTAATACCTTTTGGTTGACAATGATAATTTTTCGTCCATTGGCAATCATTGATTCCACGTCGTGTCGCGACAGCAATGGATAGTCCTTCTTAGGACGTGCCGAAGCCACTGTCCCTTTTCTCTCATCAAAATTCATTGATTCGAGTCCCAAAACTTATTGAGCAGTATATGTATTTTATGATACACTGAGTTCGATATAAACATTGGTTTATTTGTCCTCTTCTAGTACCTAAATACATTGGCATGTCCAAGGCGTGCTGCAATGATAGTCGTGTTCAGTGTTCAAATGTAACCAATGAAAAGCAAATGCGACTCTGTTGAAATTCACGTGATTATATGGGTACCTATTAGGCCCGTGACACAGTAGAAAGAGCTTCCACTTAAAAATTGAGAGAAAATGGACGGAATTGAGAAAAATGTGATTGAGAAGCACACTCTTGACCATCCGCCATGCTGTATAGAGGAATGTCCGGCACATCCTGATTTTTTCTGTATTGGCACATACGAGCATGTAGATAACGATTGCCGTAGTGGTACTATAGTAGTATATAAAAGAGAAGACAACCACTTGTAAGTACTCTTGTATGGCTTCTTATTTCAATAGCTCACGAAGAGACGGCATGTAGAAACTGTTTCTCACCACTCGGCCATCCTAGACTTGCACTTTCAGCAAATTAATAGAAGTCAGGATATATTCGCTGTAGCTTCAAGTACAGCTACACTTACTATTTATAAATTCTCACCATCGGACGCTTCTACAAATGAGAGCAATGTATCAATTATTAATAAGATACGTGCTCATGGTGATGATGACAAGGTTTTGTATCTTTCATGCGCATGGCATCCAACAGATCCGAATATTGTAGGCGTATCGACCTCCACTGGTGCTATTCACGTTATATCCCTTTCTCAAGATGGAAACTTTAATCTTCTCTCTTCAGTTCAAGTTGTTGATCATAGCTCAGAGGCATGGACACTTGCATTCTCACCTCTTACAAAGCCTGGTCTTCAAGAAGATGGCAGCATTGACGAATCAATAAGTCAAATCGTTGTCTATTCCGGAGGCGATGACTCGTACCTATACTACACTCCGATAAATAAAAACAAAACCTTGAACGGGAAGATTTCATCTCCGTACGAGCCGAAAAAAATTAGGACTCATGACGCGGGCGTAACGGCCATTCTCCCTCTCAATGTAAACGATGCTGAAGGAGGAAGCATTCTACTTACAGGCAGCTATGATGATAAACTGAGGGTGCTTTCGGTTTCTGAACCTGCTTATAAAGATGCCATGCCAAAGGTAACCTGCCTAGAAAGTAAAAATCTAGGAGGTGGTGTATGGAGAATCAAGCTTATTTCTATGGAGTGTAACCCTGAAATAAACAATTGGGATGCATTGTTTCTTGTCTCGTGTATGTACGAAGGTGCAAAAGTAGTGCAAATTTCTGGACATGGGAGGGATATTAGCATTTCTGTGATTTCGGAATGTAAGGCGCACAAAAGTATGAACTATGGTGGGGATTATTGCCAAAACGCCAAAAATACGATTGTATCTACAAGCTTTTACGATAAGCTTTTGTGCTTTTGGGATACCGCTATACCTTTCTAATATAAATAAAGATTTGGAGTTTAATAAACAACTACTTGACTGCTATGCACTGGTTTGCCTCTACCATAAACTTCACTAATAAAGTGACGAGTATTCCGGGGGTACAATTACAGAAGTTCTCATGTTCAGGCGCTATTTGAGCCAGTTATTTTTCAGGTATGTAAATACACTTTAGATACAAGAGGTATTAGATATATAGCAGTAATAATACAAGTAATAGAAGCTGTTTCCTCATGTTCGCTGCCCGTAGCAACGTATAGAGTTCACGAATAGTCTAGATCTAACAAAGTTGGTTTCAATCCCAGAACTAATCGATAGGCGCAGCTACCATTCAAGTAGTATCTATGAAGTTTTTTAGATCGAGTAAACCCCAGTCGTTCATATAACTGGATCGCAGGTATATTCGTTTCTTCTGTTTCCAACACAACTTCATCTGCTGAGAGATCAATCATCTTATCAATCGCTTTTTTCACCAGAATTGTGGCTATGCCACGTCCACGGCACTCTGAAGTAACAGCCAGCATAGCTATATAGCCGCGTGATACAGAGATACTGCTTTTCGACTCATGTTGTTCTAGTTTACAAATAACTACACCCACAAGAGACTCATCACTAGGACTGATAGCCTATTTACTGTCAGTTGTAAACCGATTTTTATTTTTTCCTTACTATATAGCACAAGTGACTCCACTGATAAAGAAAATAACGGTAGACATAGATGCTATACGGTTCACTTAAATCTTTCGAAATCAACGTGCGGATCGCAGAGAGATATTTTTTCTCAAGACTGTGATCATATTGTATATATAAAAGACCTTCTTTCGAAAACCCTTCTGTCCTATTTTGTTCTTGAAGCATTTCCATCTTTTTACAGTGTTGTCAACGGGAGTGAATTTGCAAAGGCTAATGCCATGGTATTATATAAGCGTTGATACTGAGCATGAGCATCATAGTGGGGCATAATATCACGAGTGACGTCAGGTGCCTCTTCGAGAATCAAAATGGTACATATTGCGATACAGAAATCTCCAAAGTTGTGAAGCTCATGCCAACTGGGTATGGTGAATTTACCGTACATAAAACTGCCCTTTGACTTCTTTATATCTATTTTTTATAAACAAGACTCTCAAGGGTGGTAACTTTCGTGTTGTGACTGCCCATGGCTGGATTCTTTAATCACTGTGGTAACTGAACTACATGCCATTTGCACTCATCTCCCTTACGACAAAAAGTCTCATCTAAAATCTAAAAAGACCACAAGAAGGTGTTTTCCTAATTATATTCTACTGGCAGAATTACAACATGCCGACCGTTCGGCGGCGTGCAAAGAAAGGCAAGGAAGAGCCATCTGCTTCTAAAAATATCGCCAAGGATAACGCCACGGACACAAAGACTACAGAAAAAAAATTAACGAAAGAAGATGTAGTAAAAAATAATTTGGAAGAGCCAAGATCTTCCACCAAAAAAGTTGAGCCCCTTGTAATTGTACAAGACAAACCTCGAGTCAAGGGTAAAAAGAGAAGAAATACATTCATCTTCTTCTTGGGAAGCATATTCGGACTCTTAGCGGCTGGATTCTTTGCCAAGAACAATGATCTCATGGACTTTCTCGAACTTGGTGATTTTTCAATGGATAGTCTTTTAGACGTGCTTCCAGCAGGCCTTATCACAGACATGAAAGACATCGTGGTACGTTTTCTTTTTACAGCAATTTGAATGACTAACGATTTGTTTAGAATGGAGAACGCGATTTCTTGAATAGCTACGACGGATTCTCTGTTGGCTTAAAATTAAAAGCTGAAGGGCTATCGGCAACCCACCCCATCGCTATGGTTCCCGGTGTTATCTCCACTGGCTTGGAATCGTGGGGAACGGTCAATGACTCCCGTCCTTACTTCAGAAAGAGATTATGGGGAAGCTGGAGTATGATGCGTGCTCTTGTAATGGATAAAGAAAACTGGAAACGTCATATAAAGCTTGATGAAAATACAGGACTTGACCCTCCTGGTGGATACAGGCTTCGTGCTGCCCAGGGGTTCGATGCTACAGATTTTTTCATCACAGGATATTGGATATGGAACAAAATCTTTGAAAATCTGGCATCTTTAGGCTATGACCCAACAAACTCGTTTACAGCAGCCTATGACTGGCGCCTTTCTTATAATAATCTGGAGGTGCGCGACCAATACTTTACGAGGCTGAAAAGCTACATTGAAGTGTCCATGGTTGTATCAAACCGGAAAGCCGTGCTCGTGTCACATAGCATGGGAAGCCAGGTCTTGTTTTACTTTCTCCACTGGGTAGCTTCTCCATTAGGAGGAAATGGGGGTGATGACTGGGTAGAGAAACATGTTGACTCTTGGGTGAATGTGAGTGGTTGCATGCTGGGTGCGGTAAAAGGCTATACGGCTGTTCTGTCCGGAGAAATGAGAGACACTGCTCAACTAAATGCATATGCAGTCTATGGATTGGAAAAATTCCTTAGTAAGGAAGAACGAGCCGAGATATTCAGGACAATGCCTGGAATTTCTTCGATGCTACCCATTGGGGGCGATGCTGTATGGGGAACAGTGGAAGATGGTGCTCCAGATGATGTCCAAGGTCAAGAACAGAGCTTTGCCAATTTACTAAGCTTTAAAGAAGGTCTGAATTGGACAACACCATTTCAGAATATGACGACTACTCGCAGTATGGAATACTTGTTTAATGTATCAGATGACTGGTATACAAGAAACGTGCATACTAGCTATTCTCATGGAATTGCACACACATCAAAAGAGGTAGAGGAAAATGAGAAGGATCCAAGAAAATGGATTAATCCATTGGAAACGAGACTCCCTCTTGCACCAAGTCTCAAGGTGTATTGTTTCTATGGTGTGGGAAAACCGACAGAACGAGGCTACTACTATAGGCCTATGGACATGCCATCAAAAATAGAGATCAATATTGATACTGGCGTGACACAAGGGCAAACGATCGATCATGGTGTGTTAATGGGCGAAGGCGATGGTACGGTGAATCTATTGAGTACAGGCTATATGTGTAATCGTGGATGGAACTACAAGCGGTATAATCCGGCAGGGGCAAAGATTACAGTAGTAGAAATGCCCCATGAGCCAGAAAGGTTCAATCCTCGGGGTGGACCCAACACTGCTGACCATGTAGACATTCTTGGTAGGCAACTATTGAATGAGTTGATCCTCAGGGTAGCGGCAGGGCACGGGGACCAGATTCAAAATCAAATAGTAAGCAATATTCAGCAGTATGCTGACAAGGTCAAAGTATATGAAGAATAGGATTCTTCTTAAAAAAATGCATTAGACTATGACCAAAAAAACAAGGCTGGCTGCTCAATAAACGCCTATTTCTCTGGATTTCTTGGTTACAAAGCCTCATCATCGCTTAAATCACTAAATGAAGCTACTTCATGAATAGCGCCTTCACGGCCAGGTCCTGGTGATGGGTCATGGTCAAATACATTGACGATAGCTCTTCCCTGTACATGCTTAATGTCACTTTTCCATCTCTCCCAATCGTTCTCATGGCGGATCAGGAACCCAATGAGCATACTGGGATCCATTTCGCAAATGTGGAGCCTCCGCAAACGCCGGGTATGACACGAGTCGATTTCTTCCTTGGTGTAATCGTCTAGACTTGTGTGAAACGGAAGACATGGCCTCGTAAAATGAGGGTCGAGGTAGTATAAGTAAAAGCCGTTATTATCGGCAGAGCGTTGTGAGCCTATAAAATATAGCGACGAAGCTGGTCGGCCACTAAATAAGTGTTAGAGTTGAATCAATAGAGGCTGTATACAAAGCTTACCCTGCTATGCCTACTGATTGTGGCATTTGTAAAGCTGTTGTGAGTGCCTCCCAGTACACAGTATTGACCTTGTCAATGCCAAGTCGTGTTCCTACTAATATAAGCGTTGGCCGGAACCTTTTTCCGTCTGGATTGGCAATTTTGAAAAAGCTATCTTCGTATACATCCGTCGAGTCTCCAGTTGAGTACACGCGGAGAAAGTCCGACTGTGCGTTTGCCAAGGCCCTTTATATCGTTAGATTTTTAGTATATAAAAGACAACATACTGTATACACTGGGCAGCAGCAGATGGCCCAAACCATTCTCCAGGATACTTTCCACACTTGATTTCACCGTGCTTAACAAACTGATGTATTGAAAACGGTGCTCGCGGGTCGTCGGCAAACATGGAGATGATTTCCTTTTCGTCCAATGAGGCATTTGCGCGCCATTCTATTGTGAGAAGTGGTAATAACACACAAAAAAAAGCTTACCTCGCCCGAGTCTCCAGAACAGGACTGAATTCGCCAGGAGAGCCTGGCCAGAGCGAATCATACATCCCCACCCACTATCCGATGAAAAAGTATTTGCTGGCTGATGCACTGATTTTAATCGCGTTGATAAAGTCAAATTGGCGGGTTGAGCAGATTCCGTTATTCGTGTGATGGGCTCGAAATCCGACCGGTACGTCATCCAAATGCGTGACCCAAAGTCATCGAGAAATGCAGCGGGCCATCCATTGGTCCCAGCATCGTATTCTTCGTCTAAATTCTGGGCAATAAAGCTGTTGAATGCTGTTTCCAGAACGGAAAATGGTGGCTTTTTAGCAGCTACATTATCGCCAGATGGCTCAGAAGGCAGCTCGCGAGATGGACTTGGCTCAGACGAAGACGGACTTGTCGATTTACTTCTTTTCAGTACATAGTTCTGGCCTAAACACCACACGGGCTGGTTCTTCTTTGTATCGTTTTGGGGCTCAGGGTCCCAGATCATTTTGACAATTCGACGGCCATACCGCCCAAGGTCTGCGCCGAGGTCCGCAGCCCCAGCCATGGCACCTGCAACCGAAGTGTCCATGATGTGGTTTAATGTAGAGGATCAAGGCAGATCTTTCTTTTTTTAAAAGAAAACTATTTTGGCGTTGAAGCATGCAAGGGGGAGAGGTTGCAAGCAGTCATTAGGTAGACCTCAAAGTGCGATGTTAGGTTTGTTTTGAACTCGAGGAAGCGCTCTGTATTCGGTTTCGACCATCAGCCTGCGGAGTGCTCGAGGCATAGAAATGTACCTCGACTTGTACAGGACCAGGTACCTAGGCACATACGTATATACACGCGCAGGTACATGACTTCCTTACTAATCTAAGGATGCCGCCAAGAAATTTCAGTCAGTTGAAAACAACCCAGACGCCGACAAGAATCAAAAAACATGAACGATTAAGAAATCGGAACAATGATTCGAACAAACAAAGTATCTTATTTATCCACATACTATATTTTATTTTAGTGGACTTCTAAGCCACTAGAGTTCAGGAAGCCAAACAACACCCTCTACGCAAACAACTTCTCATACATCCATTGGCATTGGGTGATACTGCACACCATCATGGCTAGGAAAAAATCAAAGTCGCATGGACACAAGAAGCTAGCCAGGCTACAGGCACAGACTGAGGAGATTCGGAAACAAAAGAAGGGAAAGAGGCAAGCACCACAGAAAAACTCCTTCCCTAAAGGTGTGTTTGGACATAATCCCCACCTTTGTTTTACACCAAACTAACTTCCAAGGCACGCATATGCAAAAGTTGGCATTTGAAGCAAAAAAAGGAAAGAACACGTGGGATAAAGACAGCCGTCTCCGTGATCAGCCGGTGGTGTTTGTCAGCGCTGGGTTCATTGAGCCACAAAAAGACGCAAGCATCTTGATGCAACCATTAGTGAAGCAGAATATTGTCGAAGAAGAGCCCGAAGGGGGGGCTTCTCTGATTTCTCTTCCCAATGAATTGTTATTTGATGAAGAAGTAGAAGAAGAGTCATCTAGAACGGAAATGACATTAGAGACAAAGATCCAGTTAGAGACTGTGGAATTGGAAGCTGATTCTGGGGGCTCGGACTCTGAGAACGAAATTATTGTATTTAAAGGACGCGAAGCAATGGCTGTAGAGGATGCCGAAGCTCCCAGCAGAGCCGCCGTTACCACCAAGCAATCGTCTCTGGATGCTATTATTGAGGGCGATGAAGACCTGCCGTCTACATCGAGCCCAAAAAGAACTGGACTGGACCATTTGATAGTGGATTCAGATGCAAGTGACATTGACAACGATATGATTGATGACTATGTCAACAACATAGATGACGACGGTCTGTCCGACCTTATTAACCATATGTCGTTTGGAAACCGTGATTTGGGTGGAGAGCACGGCGATATAATGATTGATACAAGCTCTTCTTCTTCTTTTTCGGGAGATCCGTATAGGAAAGAATACAGTGGACTCGATGATGGCGAATACGAAGATGCAGCTGACAAGGGGACAGGCCACGAAGGCGCTGATGGCAATTTCGAAATTAGCGACGGGGAGCTTGCCCGTCTTTATGCCAAGCAAGCAGAGCTGGGAATCGACACGGATGATCTTATTCTTTTTGATGACGCAGCGGCAACGTCGCCAAAGCGCAAAAAGAAAACACTGTATTATTCGTATAAATCACTACTGAAAAATGCATGCAGACCTCAGAATGGCGCGTTTCCAAGCGCCCATGATGTGGCTGACTCGTTTGATCGGTTTGAGCTATCCCAATGGGCAAATACAGACAACTTACAGCTATCGGACTCTGACTTGGCCTCGAACTTAAAAACAACATGGGTAAAGGACAAAGCTAGGAAAAAGGACAAGAAAAAAGAGAGACAGTTGCTGCGAGCACAAGGTCTTTTGGGGGGCCATTCAAATGCCAGCGACCCTCGCGTCAAATACTCTACAGGGATGTCACTTGATGATATCAAAGCTGAATTCGAAGCCTTTTTAATGGGATCAGATTCAAGGTATATTTCCACTCAAGTTGTTAATGTAGTTTGCTAACAATATAGGGTTTGCTTAGCACCAATGGATGCTTCATCACGTAAAATGGTGCATCAAGTTGCTCACCTATTCAATATCAAGTCGTCTTCGGTCGGATCTGGACATCAGAGACGGCCGACACTTGATCGTAAAAGGTCTACAGTTAGATTCGATGAAGATGAGTTTGAACGCATCTTTTCAAGGCTAGGAAAAAGATTCTTTCTTCGATCTGATATTGCGAAGAGAAAAGGTGATAAGACTGGTGAAGGCCTGTCGACCGCAGTCCGTAACGGCGAGATTGTGGGCGGATCAGCACCTGAAATCAGCGCAGACAACAGAGGAAGAAATATGCTCGAGAAGATGGGCTGGAGCGCTGGTATGTCTCTTGGAGCAGAGGGTAATGAGGGCATTAAACAGCCCATTATGCACATTGTTAGACGATCCAAGGCTGGTTTAGGGTAAACTATATTTTATTTTTATTACTAGTATGTAATAATACTATTCCAATTGATATGCGTTCAAGATGTGTTCAACTTGTAAAAATGGAAGACGTTTTGTGGGGTAACCACTAACTCTAGTACTTAAGGTACCTACATGTATAGCTCTTTTAAATACATATCATGCCCGTATATATGAATACTTGAGCCCAATATGTGCTAATCTTGAAATACACTAGCCACACACTTTGTGGCTTGGCGCATACGTTTTCCATTACGATTGAATTGACGAATTGGCTACCGAATCGCGTCTGCCATCGCACCCTCTTGACGATATCCCGTAGTAGCCAATCGATCACAATGTCGAATCGCCAAGCAGCACTGTTAGTTGTTTTGGAAAATACTAAAGGACGTAGGAAAGACTAACGGATGGGCAGATCGCTGTATCGTCGCTCCCTCAAGCTGTCTCTTGACTGGTCTGTGAGTAGACAGCTGTGGCGTGGGCAGGCTATTTATATTCGTTCTCTTTTTGAGGCGAATAAGAACGTGACGAACCCAAGGCAACAAAGAGTAAGTTGGGCGAGTCTTCCTAATGTTTGATATTAACCTGTTTTCCCAAGGAGCTTTTATTAAAAACGGAGCAACTGCTTCAAAAGTGGAAGCACCCTGAGCCCTTTGCCTATCCTACGGCGCCCGGCGGTATGTATCTTTGTGGTATTAACTGGAATACTAACCATGGCAGGCTCTAAATATGAACGGAACCTACCTGCGCCGAACCTTGACCGTACGTTTCCATGAATCTATTGTCATTAGTATACAGTACTGACCTCCTCCAGCTCCACCACCACTAAAATTTTAAGAAATGAAAATGCAAGCAACCGTGTACATAGGCATTACTAGGAATCTAGATAATAATGCAATTGTATGTTCCCTATGATACGTAAATATAGTATTGGAGTTGACACACCACCTTCATCGCCCTTAACTCGGCGATTCATTCGTGGAATTCATTCGTTAAGCTAAGCTTCACAGGATCAAATTTGCACTCATGACAATTGGTATTTTAAAATACTATTGATTCATAACCGTTCGCCACAAAAAATCAAAGCTTCACATAAAAATGCAGGGCGCGAACTTGCAAACCCAGAAAAAAAGACGCAACCATGCCCGTAATGAACCAGAAACCCCATTTGTTATAATACCCAAATAATACCGAAAGACAAGCAAATTATAACCGTGGAAGGAAAGTGAAATAATTTACAGTGGCTGACTAGCAGTCTTTCCCTTGACAGTCTTGTTGGGGAGAAGGTCTGGTATTGTTAGCAAAAAATCCAATATCAAATGGCAAAACATACTTTGGTGAATATTGGGCAGAACACCACCTTGTGCAATGGTGACGTGTCCAAGAAGCTTGTTCAATTCCTCGTCGTTGCGGATGGCAAGCTGAAGATGTCTCGGAATGATACGGGTCTTCTTGTTGTCACGCGCAGCGTTGCCGGCAAGTTCGAGAATCTCAGCGGCGAGATACTCAAGAACGGCAGCGAGATACACAGGAGCACCAGCACCAACACGCTGGGCGTAGTTGCCCTTGCGAAGGAGACGGTGCACACGACCGACAGGGAAAGCAAGACCTGCCTTGGAAGAACGGCTAAAAGCGTTAAAATTTAGATTAAACCGCGTTTTCTAACAAAACTTACGTCTGCGAGTTCTTGGAGGCAGTAGCCTTTCCACCAGATTTACCACCAGTCATTTTGATTTGCTTGTTTTTGAATGAAAAAGGGTGTGATGGTTGGTTAGTCGATACAGGTGGTCTGTAAACGTTGGTTGGAGTAGCAAAGTTGGTTGTTAAAAAAGGTAGAACTTAGGAAAGAAGGTGTCAGCGAGCTTTGAGTATTAAGTAGTTTTTTGTTTTTTCGCGTGCTGTGGTGGAATCAGCTTTATTATGTAATAGTGCGCTAAGCCAAATGTGGGCCCAGGGTCTCAAAACAAACGAAGTAATCTCTCCATATGTATTTCTGTTTACTTTGGTGGGCCCCTTGGCGCTGCCAAAACGCGACACTGGCCCCCCTATATTATTTTTTACAGCATACCAGCCCCCAACAAACACGTCACGTTTAGAACACTGGTTTTTGGCTGACAAGGTCCTTAGATGCGCATCCATTTCGAGTGCAGAGCTATTTCATTATCCTTGATTTGTTTTTTATGTGCAATGTAAAAAAATAGTGCCCCTGTTTCTAGTATGTATCTACTTATCGAATTGCATCGCTGTCCATTCAGCTATTTGGATTTTGCAGTAGGTCAGCAGCATAATATGGTACATTGTGAGGTACAAGTGGCTCTTTACGCGTCAAGCATTTCAATGCAGGTTTAAGAGCTTGCAACAAACGCGGTACATACTTCGACTCGCGATGAATGGAAATACTAAATCACGACTGCTGAGCAGTGAAAAATTACAGTATTGCCACAGTCCTTGCGTAAAACTCAAAAAGAGAACTGTAGAATAATCATGTTCAGCGGGGCTTTCAATCGCCTTCGAAAAGATTCCTAGCCATTGCAAAATATGAGTGAAACTTCAGTCGCTGTTGGATTTTCTTTGAAAATTCAAATGCCTCTCAGAAAAGTTTAGTGGAAGGATTACTAACGCTCCATATTTTACGGGGACTGCAAATACTGATTAGCGCTTAATCAGTGCCTACTCCACATATTACAAAGCGTTTGCTGGCAGTTACTCAGTCACCAAAAGATCCACTAAAATTACCGCACGGACCATCGGTCGCGTGAAATCAGCGTCCACTGCGCGTGGAAAATCAGCAACAAACTTAAGTACCTTTCGCGTCCAGCTACAAAAGGACAGTCGTCCCCCAGACATTGGCAACGAACTTCTTTCCCTTATTTCACCCAACTTCAACGACTCTTTGCGTTAACTAATTGATCAAAGGATATCAACCTTTTTTGACTTTCGACTCTGTACTTTTTTTATCGAAAATCTCAAATCTTTCAAAATGGCCCCAAAGTCTGAAAAGAAGCCTACTGCTCCTAAGCCTGCTGCTACCAAAGGTCCTGCCCCTACTGAGGGCAAGGCTGGCAAGAAGACTGCCGCTGGCGGCGACAAGAAGCGACGCACCAAGACTCGCAAGGAGACGTACTCTTCGTACATCTACAGAGGTATGTTTTTTACTTTTTGAGTCTTTTACTGACTTTACATAGTTTTGAAGCAGGTTCACCCTGATACTGGTATTTCGAACCGTGCCATGTCTATCTTGAACTCTTTTGTCAACGACATTTTCGAGCGCGTTGCTACTGAGGCTTCTAAGCTGGCTGCTTACAACAAGAAGTCCACTATCTCTTCCCGAGAAATCCAGACCTCGTATGTTTTTTTTTGTTTTTTTTAGATCAATATTCTAATCATGTAGTGTCCGGTTGATCTTGCCAGGTGAACTTGCTAAGCATGCCGTATCAGAGGGCACGAAGGCCGTTACCAAGTACTCTACCTCCACCAAATAAATATTATTGGTGCTCATCTATTTGTCCCTTTTGCTTCTGGGGATGTTTGGTTTTGGTGCAACGACTTCGTGAAGTATGAAACTTCAATGGCTTGTTAATGCGTTATGGAAGGGTCTCATTTTCTTATGTTTTATTTCATTTCCAAAGGGGCATTGTTTTATGGGGATATCGGGTCGCACTTGTATTTTATAACCAATTTCAGGGTTTAAGATTATCAACTTAACTCAAATCAATGCGTTGTATATGTGCCTTGCTTTTAGACTACTTTTGTGTCTTCTGTAAAAGAACACAGTGGTAGGTGACGCAAGGGCTTGATAAAGTGAATTCTGCCGAAAAAATTAAGAATACCATTTTATCGTGATGTGGCTAAACCCCACAACTTGTTAAGAGCTATCATGTTGTAATATGCAATAATCAATCCACAAACCTTATAGTGCTACATTTGGGTTGTAGTCAACTTTTGCGTAGAATGCCTCGCGTTTATGCCTTTTCTCTTGGATCTTTTATTGCTACGTTTCCTTTATGCTCCCGGTCTAAATACATCATATGTAGGTGCCAGCTAGAAATGAGTTGTGTTAGTGTCATAGAAGAAATAATGCTGTGCTCTAGAGTTCCACAAGCAATCTAGCAAGTCCATTCTGATCATCAAAGCACTTCACAACAGACACAAGGGTAATGACAGCCAGTCCACATTCATTATACTCTGAGCATGGCTCGTTACTTTTCTGCGACCTAAATAATAAAATAACGGCCATAATTTCCATCCGGAGGTGCTCAGACGTATGCCTACGCTGTTAGAAAGCAACAATGCTACCGTCACAAAGCCGCGGGCGAGATTGTAATTTTATCTAAATTAACATTTTATATCTCCTTGTACAGTGCTTGAACGGATGAAAGGATTATAGGAGAAAAAGGCCCCATCACGTTTGGAGGACAAGGTTTTTGGCTGCGGTCTTTTTAATAGTCATAAATTATGTATATAAACTAGTCTAAAGCTACCATTATCAGGGAAGCACAACAGGCAATAAACATTTATCCTCTTCTCCTTGTATAGTCATCCCACTTCCTTTTTTGAAGTATCTCCAATATAGGAGCATTAATTAACTTCTTTTAAAAAATCGAATAATAATTGCCTGAACACCAATGCATTATGTATTTTTGCAACGCCGCCTTGCAATGTACTGCCGAAGAAAGCCTAATTTCATTTCTTTTCAGTAGAGCATGCGTCATACCCGTGGCCACAGCTACATCACGAGGCATGGCCTGATGGCCATCGGCGCCACGCAACATCTCTATAGCTGCTGGAATACAGTCGTTTGCCAAAAGTCTGTGAACACCGAGGTTTTTTTTCATCATGGATCAAACAGCCAGGCACTTTATTTTTTAAAGCAATATCACTAGTCTCACAATGCCACTATCACTAAAAGCCATTGGTGCTCAATTAACCGCAGGAAGGCTTTCGAATAACGAGCTTAGCTCTGAGACGAGAGCTGCAATTTATGCGGCTGTTTGCAGTGGTCAAAGTAAGAAGAGTGTCGCCAAAGCGTTTGGCGTTAGCCGAACGACAGTCTATAGCACAATTGCAAGGCACCAGGAGCTCGCCAACTTTCAGTCACGGCCTCAAATTGGCCGCCCAAAGATGCTTAGCCCTAGAGACATTAGAGGGATAGGTCGGACTATCCGTCAATTGCCCAAACTCAAATACAGGGACCTTCTTTCGGGAATGGCCCGGAGGTTGTCCCGTAACACATAGATACTTGAAGAAGGTTGGGGTGCGCAAATGGCTTTCAAAGGGCCGTGTTAAACTCACCCCCGAGACTGCTGCCAAGCGGCGTGACTTTGCTCGCCTTTGGGAGCCACAGGTGGAATTGCTGAAGCAGGTATGGCTCTTCCAATCCTGTGGTTTTTTTTCTGGAAATTTAGGCGATATTTTCGGACGAATGTTCCGTCCAAAGTGACGCCAACGGGCAGCGGGCTTGGGTTTTTCGTACTTCAAAGGAAAAGTACAACCGTGAGCATGTTAACCAGTCACGGCAAGCCCATATCAGTTATGATATGGGCAAGCATCATGAAGGGGGACATTGTTGTGATGGAACAGGATGAAGGCGGCAAGCGCGGCGGTTTTACTGCAAACTCTTATATTAAAGCGCTAGAGGAGGGACTCCTGTCCATCTACGAGCCTGGCAGGCCTTTTCAGCAGGACAATGCCCGAATCCACACTGCTGCAGTGACGAAAACATGGTTTGAGCAGCACGGAATTTGGGTCATTGATTGGCCGCCACACAGCCCCGACTTAAACCCCATAGAGCATATGTGGAAGGCTCTGAAAGAGGCAATTAATCGCCTCTTAACGACTGTAATTATTATCGCGTTTCTGTTTTTTGTTGTTCTTTGTTCTTTTTTGATGTTTATTTTCAAAGGCTTCAATTCAAATCCATCAAAAATATCAATTGTATATTTCCTCACGCTTCGTACAGTCGGCACATAGTGCTAGACGAGCAGCAGCTTCTATTCTGAGCTATATACCTTCTCGCCATACTTCGGTCCTCACCATCTATTACGGATAGTGCCTCCCCCTCTGTCGTAGTCAAAAGGAGCCCTTCCCTCAGCATATAGGAGCCTTAGCAATGCTGGTGTTTTCTTCATGCTTGAGTTATACGGAGGAATGGTTCTGATGATGGTGAGTAATTTCCCTTGATATTTTATCCTCCTTCTAAAAAGTATCTATTTCTCTTTCTCTTGATTTTCTTTTCTTGTTCTACATACCCTCTTCCCTTTTCTCCCCCGTTTGCTATCATCTCCCCTTTCTCCCAAACCACGATCAATCTTCACTTCACTTCCCACGTGGCTTCGAAACACTCCATGTTCAACACCTCCTACCTAAATGTAACTCACCACACCTAGTAGCCAGGCTGTCGACAACATTCGACAGGTAGTAAAGTATTTTTATTTTTTTAACAACAGTTATTATTAGCAGAGAAAGAATATATTTTACATATGGTGTAGGAGGCTCCTCAGGCTACCTTGCCTATACCCTTCTTCTGTTTGCTTTGATGCATACTAGTAACAACGCTTTGTCTATCCATTCAACAGCACGACTCAACGCAGCTAAAAATGTAAGCGCGAACAGCTACTTTTCTCTATTGTATTCTAGATGGGATCTGAGTTACTCAGTGACCAAGGCCCCTCAGGAACTGTCTATGCCTCGTTCTATTCCGCATCGTCTGTTGGCCACCCGGCATGGGCATGGTGAATTCATGGCTTACCATGAAAAGTACCACACTGACGGAGAATTCGAGGGCCGCTTTACTTGCGGCAGGACCAAATCACCGTCGCACCTGGTGCATTGCACTATTTCTAGGCGCAGATGGGCCGAGGAGGTCCGCGGCAATGGCGGCCGTTTTATTCCATCTACCGAATCGTGGCGGGAAGTCTTCTTGGAGGAACTGGTGAAGGACCCCGAGAGATTTCAGCGCTTTGTGACAGTGGTCTTACCCGGTGGCTAATTAGCCTTATGGTTGTGCCGTATCTGTTACGCCTCTCTATTTTTTCTACGGACCTACTGTTTACGCTACCCTTTGGTGACCGGGTTCTATGGCCCGGGCCAGCCTCTTGTTGCCATATTTTTTTTCGCTATTCTAGCTAGCACTTCTTCGTTTCGGGCTTGGATGGATATTGGTTAGGTCTTGATATTTGGGCGGATGGTTCTGGATAATGGGCAGGATTAGTGGACGTCTAGGCTTTTAGTGGTTATTTGGTGGTGAGGCACGTCTAAGGATCCTGTGGGTAAAAGAACGGAAAAACTTTAAATAAATAAATTGTATTTACAACTCAACGCCGCTTTGTAGACCCTGTCTATACACCCTCCAACGCTTCTACCCTTGACTTCTATTGGCGTCGTGGCATGCGGAAGTCTATTTAATGCCATCTGTATTAAATATCTTTAGCCGCAATTGGCGTACGATCAAGAAGCTTCATATACACAGTTGCATCACTAAGAATTTCCAATAATTCATAAATCGGCCCAGGAAAACTGAACCGATCTATACATTATTTTTCTTTGAGGTGACTGTATTGGGACTTTTACCACTGTCACGGGACAAGCGCCCGGCCCCACGAGCCAAGTCGGTGACGTGGCAGGAAAGCCTAGGGGTGGAGCCCCACCCGGCTCATAAAAAGCCCTCAGTGCCAGTCCCCACTTTCTCCTCTCCATCGAATTTTTTTGGTTAAGAGAAAGCTCTAACTGACGCTGAAGGTAAGTAGGATAGCTCTAAGCTCTATATAGCTGAATACTATTTTTGGTTAAGAGAAAGCTCTAACTGACGCTGAAGGCTGTTCGGACCAGTACGCAAATATACTGGGTCCGTCACAAAAGAATTCGATCCTCTAGGCTAGAAGCCGCATGACATACGGTCTCACCGACTCAGACATCGAACGCCTCGAAAGCCAGTTCTCTGAGTACGCGTCCTCGGTTGCCCCCCCCCCAGATCGGACTACCTCTTCCAACGCAGGATCCTTTCACTCAGCTGAAGCCATGAGCGCCGACATGAACACGGACCCAGTGGCCGACCTGGCCGCCGGTGTGGGTACCTTGCCGACGCAGGTGGCGGAGGCGCCGCAGCTCGTCATCGACGTGGAGACGCAGCAAGCCACGCAGGCACTCAAGACTCAGATAGCAATCATGACAGGCCAGATGACCCGAATGATGGAGGCCATCGAGGGCATCCAGTCCGCGATGCCGGGACGTGGGGCGACCCCCCATCCAAACGTCTTTCCCCCGGGGTCGGCCCCAGCGCCACCGGCCGTGGCCGCGGTGCCCCCGGCCGGGACCTCGGCCCCGACCACCGAAGCCTCGCCGTTTGGGGTCACCGACGAGGCGAGCCGCGACAAGTCCCTACGCCGCATCCTCAACTCGTACGTGGACCTTGAGACGCCGTGGCCCATCGCCGACGAGTCAAAGCCTCGCAGCAGCGACTCTCGCCGGCCGGAGAAGTGCCCAAAACCCCCGGTCGACCGCCACGGGATGATCGAGCCCGCCGGCATCCCAGGGTGGTGGAGGAGTGTCCACACCCTGGGGATGAAGATCGGCCCCAGCATTGGCGACCTCCACCAGCAGCTCACGTGGATCCTCAAGTCTCTACCTAGGAAGGACAAAAGGACTAAGGCTATCAAGAGCGCCGTTGAGACGATGTGGGCGAGCTCCAACATGGATACGGTCTGGCGGTCTCCGCACCAGCTATACAGCCACATCGCGACAGCCCTCGACCTCCGGATCGAGTCAGATGGCTCAGGGATCGACCACAGACGACTTCGTGGTGGAGTTCGAGGCGCGTATGACGGCATGCGAGTTCACTAAGGCGTTCCCCGCGGCCGGGGACAGCCATTGGATCAACCTGATGGCCCGAGCTCTGCCCTCCGAGATTGTGAACGCATTCAGCCGGGACATGATGGATGGCACCCTCACCTACGAGGAGTTCAAGAAGTTGGTGCGCTCGTTCCGCCTCTCTTCCGGCGGTAAGTGGAAGAACACCGACCTCCCGCGGGCGATGCGGCGGTTCCGCACAGCCGCGGCGGCCTCGGGACCGACCCCGATGGAGATCGACGTAGTCGGCCGAGCGGCCGCACTCGCCCCGGACACGCCTGCGGACAACGGGAAGACGTGCGACGTCTGCGGGAAAGGTCACCCCACCCTGCGGTGCTACCACGCAAAAAGGGCCCTGCGCGAGGCCCGCGAGAAACTCCGGCAGCGGTCCATCCCCGCCAGGGCTGCCAAGCCCTCCAAGGTGCGCCGTCGCCAGCAGACGAGCTCCAGCTCGAGCTCGAACTCGAGCACCTCGGACAGCTCGGACTCTGACTATGAGAGTGCCACCGAGCCGTTAAAAGGGTAGCTTCGAGGGAAAGTCTCCCCTCGAAGCAGGAAGTAAAGGTCGGAATGGCGGTGTCAGACCCGGATGTAACGGGCCAGTAAGGGCGACTCGGCTGGACCTGGATACAGTATGACAGATACGTTGTATTTCTAACAAGATCCGAATATGAAGAGAAACAGAACAAAACAAGAAAACCCTATCCTAATAAACCCCTCGCAGTGTGGGCGCCCCACCGTCCATTATTTGCAGGTACCTGCCCTAGGTAACTGACTGGCAGAGCTCGAGACACGGCGAAGCCATGACGTCACTTGGGCTTAGCCCATGACACCGGAAATGGATACGAGTCCCCTAGAACTACAGGTAGTTATCAACAAGAAGATCTCCCTAAACGCGTTCATAGACTCCGGATGTCTCATCTCCGCCCTGATCTCAGAGCAACTATGCAGGCGTTTTGGCCTAGCCCTTGAAAAATGCCGCCCCAGAGGGATCGGCCAAGTCGTGGACACACCGCCGAAGCAGCTGTCATGGGCTAAGCCCAAGTGACGTCATGGCTTCGCCGTGTCTCGAGCTCTGCCAGTCAGTTACCTAGGGCAGGTACCTGCAAATAATGGACGGTGGGGCGCCCACACTGCGAGGGGTTTATTAGGATAGGGTTTTCTTGTTTTGTTCTGTTTCTCTTCATATTCGGATCT